>CAUYLG010017198.1:0-17055 GCA_963573385.1 Cacajao melanocephalus
TCTGTCAGTTCATCACACTCATTCTCTGTCAGGCCTTGTTCTCTTGCTGATGAGGAGCTGCGATCCCCTGTAGGAGGAGAGGCATTCTGATTTCGGGTGTTCTCAGCCTTTTTGCACTGGTTTCTTCCCATTTTTGTGGATATATCCACCTGTCGTCTTTGTAATTGCCGACTTTCAGATTGGGTCTGAGTGGACGTCCGGCTTGTTGGTAATGAATTTTTTTCTGTTTCTTAGTTTTCCTTTGGCGGACGCCCCTTCCCCACAGAGCTTGGTCTTCCCGAGTTCAGCTGTGCTTACTGTGAAATTCTCTGTCCTCAGCGCTTCCAATTGCTGTTCTCCTTGCGGTGGTGGGACCAGCCGAGCCGACTCAAAGGGCGCCCACTCGCGTATACTCTGCACTGAGAAGCGCTGCGCCGCTCCGGGGGCGCCGGCAAAACAGCTGCGCCAGCAAAAAGAGTCGCGCTGGCGACACTTGTGGCTCCTCCGCCGGGAATCTCCCAGTTTGTGGGCAACAAAAATTCGTCTGAAAGTGCGGCGTCCACTCGCTCTCTGTGCTTTCACTGGGAGCTACAATCCTGAGCTGTTGTTAATCGGCCATCTTGGATCTCTCCTCAAAGTATTTTAATCTGTGTAATTTGAGCCAATAATCAGGGACCTAAGAGTCTACAAAGAAAGCTCCGTTTTGATCACAAAACTCTTCACTGCAAATGTGAGAGTGTGTGTAATTTCATCTTTCTCTTTTTGCCTTTTATGGGGAAAAAAAACTAAGTTGAACCAGGTGATTGAATCCTTCTTTCAAGAAGGATTAATAGTCACTGGGACCACGGTATATTTGGATAGAACAAGAGGGGGAAAAAAAAGAAAATAAATATGAAATAGAATAAACATAAACATGATTGTGTTTTTAGTTGTATTTGCAATGCCTTACAATATTACCAATATGATAATAATTGTATTAGTATTCCACCTTTAGGTACATTGATCTAAAGGAGGATTATTGAAATGATTTATAGGAAAAAAGAAACAAGGTGAATTTAGTAAGGTGCCAGACAATTGCCATCTGGGTCAATAATAAGTCTTCAGATGGACCAAATTCAGCTTAACCTGGCCCAGAGTGACACATATCAAGAAACTGCCTGAGTCTTACTCAAGTGTGAACTTGGCTCTAGCAGACTCTACTGGGTATTAGTTATGGTGATGCTGTATCAAGTCTATGGAGTGTTCATTCCCCTTCCATCTCTGATCCATGTCTTTTAATCTGCTTAAATTGGAAATGAATTGCAATTAAAAACTTTCAGTGATTTCAGAAAGATTTTTAAAATATAAACCAATAAAATGAAATAATGCAATGACAATATTTAAGTAGGAATATTACGGCAGATAAATTCTTGGAGGTTTACTGCTAATGGCCACTTGACATTTTTAAATAGAGCATTTCAGTAAATCACTGAAAATTAGCTGACAAGAATTTATATTCATCTATTTAAATGATACTTATAAATAAGTAAATACGGTTTAAATATAGTTTGAGTGATGCTGGAATTTATAGCAGGAAATGTCCTAGTGTAGGTTTTTGTTCTAATTTCAGATCAAGTCAACACCTAACTATTGTAGATTTCCCAAGAACAGGGAAGTGTGCTAGTTCCTGTAGACACATAGAGGAGAAAAGCCCAATTCTTCAAATCCAGTAACTCACTGCCCATATTAAAGTCTATTACCCTTTACCCCCAGAAAACCTCCTTTCTTTCCCACACAAGTGGACTTATAAGACTTCCAGGGTATAATTTAGAAATGCTCCTAATTATATCTTGTGGATTTTAGCTTGCATCCAGTTCAGGAGCTATACACTGGTTAGTGGTTTATAATAAATACCAGTGGCATATTTTAATTAAGTACATATTAATTCATTCATTTCACAAATATTTACTATGCCATGTTCTCTTATATTCTAGACATTGTTATGGCATAGAAGATGGTAACACGAACACATCAACATCTGTACTGCCCTGAACTTATAGTCTATAATTGAGAGATCAACCATGAACTTGTAAATTAAAAAAAAAAAAAGATGATTTCAGTTAATAGTGGTTAGGGAAAAAATAAATAGAGCAATGACATGGAGTAACTTTGGAGAGAGATAAGGAAAGGACTCTTTACATGGACCTGTCTGAAGAGATCTCTCGGGAAAAGTGACATTTGAATTGGAGCATGAAGGAGGGGCAGAAGCGTGAACAGGGGCCAGGAGGGTGAGGGGCATTCTGAATGAAGAGTGGTCAGGGCACAGGCCTGAAGAGGGTGTGTTCTCAGTATACTGCAAGGTTAGAGAGAAAGGTCAGTGGGGCTGGACCTTCATGACGAGACAGGGAAACTGTCCTGTAAGATGAGTTTGGTAAGGAAAACAAGATATATTTGGTAGTTTTCTAGAGACCATAATTTACTATGTTTTGATACTATAGTGGTAAGTCATTAGATTCAAAGCATGGGAAGTACATCTACTTCGTTATTAAATTTCTGGAACTGGCCAAGAATCATAGTAATTTTGTATGTACTCTTAAAGTAGAAAAAAGTCATCACGTTCAGTTTACATATTGGGGAAAACCCCAAAGTTACACTCAGTCATCAGTTCAATGCAAGAAGCATTTGTAGTTACAAAATTACTTAGCCAGTCTTTTGAAAGATACAATACTGTTAAAGATATTGCTGAAGACACTGTTGAAAGGTACAATAGTGATGAAGAAATAGTTTCTGTCTCAAGTAAGCTCTATGCTATTAGAGAAAGAAGCTATATATAATTACCTATGATATACAATTTTAATGAAATAAATTCTATATTGGAAGCCTAAAGGAAAACCCAGCAAATTCTGAATAACATTAAACATTTATTGCACAAATATGTTTTGGTTGCCTGCCACATATCAGAAAGGATACAATGGTGAACAAAACATGTCTGGCTATTGTTCTTAGGGAATTTGTAGTTCAATCGGGAAGGCAGGAATTAAATATGAAATATAGTCATAAATTGGAATAAATGGAAAAAGCAGGAAAGAATAGCACTTAAGACAGTCTCTGGCACATAGACACCCAATAAATACCCGTTGAATAAACAGTGGTTTATAGCAGAATAACGGAGTAACACGCCTTAGAGAGAGCATGTTCAGAAAAAGCCTCTCTGAGGATCTACTGCTAAAGTTGAGGTCAGAAGAAGCAAAGGAATAATAATTTCAAAAGATTTGGAGATGAGATAACTTCTAAGCAGAGGATCCAGTATACAAAGGTCCTGGGATGGGAAAGAGTTTTAGAATGTGTCATAAATACAGAGGGATGATGTTAGAGGGGAAGAGAGTGGTGAAATAGGTTAGAGTATTGCAGGTCATGAGGAGTTATTTTCTAAGTCAGTATGTAAGCCCAACGGGCTTTACATGTTTAAAAGATCGTCCTAATTTCTGCAAAACAAATTGACTATGTTGGGACAAGAGATGATATTCATGATGATATTGTATGAAATCAGATTAACAAAATGGTGATTTAGGCTAAGATAGTGAGAGGGCAGATGAATGAAAGTGGATGAATCAAAAGGTTTTGCAGAGGCAGTCACTGCATATAGTGGAATGGTGCATCTTCTCTCTTCCAGTTACTCAAGCTAAAAGCTTGGTGTTATCCTTAATTTATCACAGCATCAAGTGTGAACTTGTTAAATAAAATCAGGTTTCTTATATTTCTGCTCATAAACCATTCCAATAGTTTCCAGTATCTTCTAAATAATTGAAACGCTCAAGCCACTAAAAGCTCTTCCCTCTTGTTAAATTTCTGAATCATTCCCCTACTAGTGTCTTCTTTAGTTAATCTGAGCTAGCGTCACTGGCCTTCTCCCTGCATTCAAATAAAATAATCGCACTACCTCATGGCATTTGCCTTAGCTGTTCCCTCTAGCTGGAATGCTTATTCCCTAGATAGACACTTGAAGCTTTTACTTTCTTTACCTCTTGGCTGAAATATCACCTAAACAGTGAGGTCTTCCCCAGTCGCTTTATCTAAATGTCCTGATCCTCCTTGGTATACTCGATCTTCTTTCTCTGCTTTATTTTCTTTTTAGTATTTATCAGTATCTAACAAAATATATATTTTGTTGAGTTTTAGCTTTTTTTGGCTTGTGTTCCCACTAAAATAAATGCACTGAGAACTGGGTGTTGTTTATGACCGTAATCATGATGTCTAAAACAGTGACCAATACATGTTGGTTGAATGAATAAATAAATGACAATAGTTGGAGAAAGAAGTTAGAACCTTCCAGAATAAATGTAGTTATAATAACTAAAATTGATTGGCCATTTGAAAGTAGGTCTGGTGTTGAGTTAATGACTTCATCCAACAACAACCCCTATGTGAGATGGGTCTGGGTGGGTAGACTTGGGACTGGTAGGAAGAATGTTAAATAGCTTGCCAAGAAGAGTGGACATAGTCTTCCGGAGAGTTATAATCCATTAGAAATTTTTTAAAGAGAGAGACGGAATACTCTCCTTATGTTTTACATTAATAATTTTGGGAATGATGTGGAGCACGGAGCTTGAGTGGGTAGGCTTTGGAATTAGGAAAAATCTGTTGAGGAAATTATTGAATTGATCCAGCTATGAGATGTCTGAGAAATGCTGAAACTGAAGATTCAGTTTTGAAATTGAAGTAAAAAGAAGAGGAAGAGATATGGGGGTTAGAAATTATGAGTTCTCGCTTATAGGAGTGATTACTGTTGGATTTAAAGACATTCTTTCTCATTAAGACCATGTAGGTGATGGGGAGGAAGGCAGCAAACCACATTGCCATGTATGTACCTATGCAACAATCTTGCATGTTCTTCACATGTACCACAAAATCTAAAACACAATTATATATATATACATATACAAAGACAATTTCTTCACTTTTTCATATCCCTAATTCCTCATAAAGCATTTGTGTTAGTGAATGGTCTAGAATATTGAAATCTACCTTGAATACTCTGGTACTATTTATTATAAAAGAAATTATGTTATTGCATTGGCTAAAGTATCTAAAACTTTCCTGAATTTTTTTTAAAAGCAAGGTCACTGGATTTTTTAGAAAATCTCGGTTCTTGTTGTTTCTGTCACTCACCAGACATGTGACCTTGAGCATGTCATTTAACTTCTCTAAATGTTGTTGTTACCTTATAGTGTGAAAGAACAAACATCATGGGAAGAGGATATCAGTGGGTTGTATTCAAATATCTAAAGTGCTGTCATAATAATAATAGCCAACCTTAATTGAGTGCTTGATAAATGACCAGCCTTGTGTCCATCAAATTCTCATAGTAACACTATCAGTTTGGCACCAGTGGTTAAATATTCTTGTTTTACAGTTGAGGAAATTGAGATGTAGAGAAGATACTCTGTTTACATAGGGACACTTAGTTATTGTTGAAGTCTGGATTTGAATCCAGTCTGTCTGACTCCAGATCTTATGCTTTTAAAAGCTACATGCTTTCTGGAGAAGAATAGAATAGCTGTAGCAGTTTCAACTCAATATAAGGAAGAACTTTCAAAAGGCAGGGTGAGAATGAGGTGTTTTGACAGGGAGTGCTCTCTCTATCATAAGACACCTTCAAGCAGAGACTGGGCATCCATGGGTGTCCAGTGCTTCCATTCCACCAAGTGTTTGGCAAAGAGATCCAAGACGTAAAATGGTAGCTGAACTAGATGGCTTTGAATTCCCTCACACTTTAGATTAGATGCTTTAAATCTGAGGATCCAGGAGACAACAGCAATGCTCATCATTTCTATTTCCTGTTATTTGCTATAGCAGATCCATAGCAATTTTTTGAGGTCCGTAGCAGTTTTCCAGCATTTCTCATTTAACATTCACATGTTTGTACCTTACTCCTTTACCAAAATTTTGAGGACAGGGAGTACACTTCATTCTTCCATGTGTTCTCTGATGCATAGAAATAAGTTTTGGTCCCCACAGGCTTTTAAGTAATATGATGTATGTATTACCTGTTGAAAAGCATTATGTAGAAATATTTTGCTTAATTATTCTTAAATATCAGTTGAAAGAAGAAATTATTTCAGAAATCTATAGCTAAATCTGAAAGGTCCAATCAAACCTGGCAACTCTTTCAAGACAGAAAGATGGATAGATAGTGCCTATGGGGTTGTGATCATGGCCCTTTAAAGGTCCTCCGTGCTGAATGCACCTACAGAAGTCAGGACATGAGAGGTCTCAATCTCCTCATCTCACTTGAGAAAGATCAATTTGTAACATAGGATATTCTGTCAGCTTAAGATCATCAAAAACTAGCCTTTTCTTTGTTGGACAAAAGAAGATGGAGAACCTCTTCTGTTTGCAAGATATGTTTTGAAAGAGTGTGAAAACAACGATGGCAAATGCAACTCTGTAAGAGATGTACCATAGAAATTAAAATGGTAAAAGTGAGACCCATTAAATGTGAGCACCATTGAGTCAAGCTTCATATAATTATCACGGAAGACAATACGGAAGCAGAGAATGTTGTTAATGATTTGTCAGAGCCCAAGTGGTATGGAAAACAGCTCTGAGTGCATTTACTCCTCCTTTTGTGTAGCCTATCACAATGTAAAATTGAGGGGGCACCTGGCATTAAATACTGTATTTACAAAAATGCAGTAAAAAAATCAAGACAGCATTTAGTATATTGTTCTTATACAAAAGAGAGAGAAGGAAAAAAATTGCCTTTATCGACCAACGTATTCCAATTATGATGTTTTATTTAAATAATCACAAATGGGCAATTTGTTCAAAGTTATTTCTGTATTCCCAGCATGAAATAATCCCCTATCCACTCAAGTTTTTTTATGACTCTAAGATGGGATAAGTAGAACCATAATTACAGGAAAAAAATTTGGGCGTTGCGATTGTAGTCCAAAGTGTTGGGGCATTCGCTTTCGTGGCCTCGGCAGTACCGTTTGTCTTTGTTGAGGCTCTATTTTCCCCCTCACTTTAGCTATGGTTTCCTTATGGTATTTTAAATTAATTATCAATACCTTTTATGCCTTTTTATGTTTTTGTTCTACATTTGTATGGATAGCTTTTGCTATTGTTTGTCAAAATTGCTTCCTGTGCGTCACGTGCCTCTGAACTACAGTTGGATCACGATGAGGGTTTCTTTGCTGGTAGCTGCACCCGCCTCAACAGAAACAGGCTTTATTCCCTGGAGAACAGCTTTGTGACTACTGAACCAGAAGCTTCAGCATTGCAGGGGAAGGGTCGGAAGATGCAAATTCATTTCTATTTGGCACTGGATGCTTGGCTCTGCCCCAGTTTCATCCCCATGAGTAGCATGCATTCATTCCTTGGGATTCTTAATGTGACCTATCACTTCAGGAATATCCTGTGCAGAATTTTATTTGCTTGTACTGGGTTGAGTTCATAAACACTAATCACACAAAAAAACCTAATTAGCTCAACAATGAAAATGGAAGCACTGAACATCT
This sequence comes from Cacajao melanocephalus, assembly GCA_963573385.1. NCBI lineage: Eukaryota > Metazoa > Chordata > Mammalia > Primates > Pitheciidae > Cacajao > Cacajao melanocephalus. The sequence continues at coordinate 7,482 of CAUYLG010017198.1, forward strand.
GAGTACTTATGAATAGTCTTTCAGGGTGGTTGATTCTGTTAGTTATCTTGTATATTTTATGTCCTACATATTACAGTAAAATAATAATATTCTATAGAGACACACTTATCAAGGAAGCCAGGAAGAGAAGATACTGGCTATAGACGTTATGGCTGAGTCCCCAACTGAAGAAGCAAATTGATTCTCGGAGTTACATGAGTTACACAAGTGATAAATCAGATAAGGAGTTTGTTTAAAAGGTAAAGGGGAATTAAAGAACAAAATGGATGTGAATTTAAACCCCAGAAACAATAGTGTGTGAATTGGAAATTTCAAACTGAATTTATAAGCCATCAACAAAGATGAAAGAAATATAAACAGTGTTATGGGCATTAAGTAAAATGGATAAAGAGAGGAAAAGTAATCAGAGGAAGTCTTACCAGAACAGGAAAACAAGGAGGAATTACTAATGGATTATTAAGGCAAATCAGAGAACATAGGTAGGGGAACACTCACTGCTTCAGGATTCTAGCCTCACTCCTTTCTATCTGTGGGATCCCTATAACTACTTACTTCACCTCTTAGCCTCGGTTTTCTCAAGTGTAAAGTAAGCGTAATGCTAGCACCTCTCATAAGATTATTTAATGAGATGTTGTTCCGATAAAGTTCTTAAAGCAGGATCTAGTATATATTGTGGTAGCCACTGTTGTCACTATTATTATTATTAGAAATATAAATATTCTAGATTACCTGATCAGTGAGCCATGTTCTTCCAAAGTCTTTCAACTGAAAAGTAATTACAAAGAAATTATATGTCCTTGGGCCAGCTAAAATAGGACACTATCTTTGAGGGATAGGCAAATGGCAACATTGCAACTGAATAGAGGACTTCCAGTGAGGTGGAAGAGAGAGGAGAGTTGCTGTGGCTTTCTAGTTTGAGGTTGGAGAGTTGCTGTGGCTTTCTTTTTATTTATTTATTTATTTATTTATTTATTTATTTATTAATTATTGCATTTTAGGTTTTGGGGTACATGTGAAGAACATGCAAGATTGTTGCATAGGTACACACATGGCAGTGTGATTTGCTGCCTTCCTCCCCATCACCTATATCTGGCATTTCTCCCCATGCTATCTCTAGTTTGAGGTTGGTGTGGATATGTTTGTTTTTCTTGTCCCTTTGCTCCAAGGGGACCGATGTGGATCAATCAACCTGACAGGGAAGGTATGTCTTTAAGAGTGGATCTCAGAACAACGAGACTGAAATAAACCTGCCTCTTAGAAAATCAAAGAGATTTAGAGAATCTAGAACAGTTTTCTAGGCTCATGAGTCCAATGAGTACCTTGCTTGACTCTGTATGGCAGCAAAATTAGAACAAAAGTAGTTTTACTGGAGTTATAATGAAGACATTAAGTCAGGGGTATAGATTACCTTGCCTACATCAGATTATGAGTTGATATACATGTGTATTTTATAACTAAATACGTAGCATTTCAATATTTAAGAGTATAATAATAAATATACCTTATATTTATTGAATTTTCACTGTGTGCCAGAGATTATAAGTTCATTTGTTGTTCCACCAAACCCTGATAATGCAGAATACTTTCATTATTCCAATTTTGACATTGGGAGAATTGAAATGAAGAGAAGTTAAGTAGCTTGCTAATGTTCACATAGTTAAAAAAGGGTGGAGTTGGGTTCCAGCCCAGAGTGTCTGGCACTGGCCCCATGATCTTAACTAAACTTAAAAACTGACCTATAGCGGGTCAATTATCACCATATAGATTTGACTGAATGATGGTAAATTTTCTTAAAATATACCTTCAATGTTACTGTTGAAAGAATTTGCCTTTTGGAAATAAAACAATTGCTTTCCAGATACATTTAATGGTATAAAATTATTAAGCAGCATTGACACAAGCCCTACCTCTTTCTCTGAAAATTAGAGGTAAGTGAGATTTTTAGACTTTTCTAGGTAGACCATGTACTTACGATTCTAGGAATTCTCATACAATAACGCATTTTTTTCTTTTTCCTTCTCTCCCTTTCCTTTTCTTCCTTTTTTTTTTTTTCTTGTAATTTCATTGAAGTCTGTCAAAGTTGTGAGAGCATGCTATGACACATTGTATTTCTGCTAGTCATAAACTCCTTTACAACACATTATCTGGTTTGCAGGTCATATTATTTCAAGGAGCAGGCACTGCTGATATCTTAAAAGGGTACCAAATTGAAGCTCTGATTTGCAAGCATTTTGCAATTGTCACTAAAGCCATACTTGTCTTTCGAAATCAGAATTTATGGAGGACTTGTAGGCTTAAAATCTAACAGGAGAAGAAGTTGACAAAATCATTGATAATATTTAACTCAAATTTCACTGCAAGTAATTCATGTGTTGCCAAATAGCAACCTCTTAGGTTATCATAAACAGGGCTTGACTATCTCGTTAATAGCTTGGTTGATGTATTAGTCCATTCTCACATTGCTATGAAGAAATACTTGAGACTGGGTAATTTACAAGAAAAGAGGTTTAATTGGCTCAAGGTTCTATAGGATATACAGGAAGCGTGGCAGCATCTGCTTTTGGTGAGGGTTCAGAGAGCTTTGACTCATGGCAGAAGGCAAAGCAGAAGCAGGCACTTCACAGGGCCAAAGCAGGAGCAAAGAGAGATAAGGGAGGTGCCACACATTTTAAAATGACCAGATCTCATGAGAACTCACTCACTGTGGTGAGGAAAGTACCAAGAGGATGGTACTAAACTATCCATGAGAACGCTACCCTCATGATTTTATCACCTGCTACCAAATCCCACCTCCAACACTGGGGCTTACATTTCAATGTAATATCTGAGCAGGGACACAGATCCGATTGTATCCATTGGCTGGCTAGCAACTTATGGCTCTATGGCTTTGTAGGAAATCTGTTTTTGTTTTGTTTTGTTTTTTGAGGCAGAGTCTCGCTCTGTTGCCAGGAGCCAGGCTGGAGTGCAGCGGTGTGATCTCAGCTCACCGCACCCTCTGCCTCCCAAGTTCAAGCAATTCTCCTGCCTCAGCCTCCCGAGTAGCTGGGACTACAGGTGAGCACCACCATGCCCAGCTAATTTTTATATTTTTTTAGTAGAGATGGGGTTTCACCACGTTGGCCAGGATGGTCTCGATCTCTTGACCTCGTGATCCGCCTGCCTCGGCCTAGGAAATCTGTTTTATAAACACACACCCCTGCTTTCACCTCTATCACTCCTATCACTTCATTTTGCATACAAAACAATAAGGCCTAGTTTATCACAGCGATTCCACAATGAGACTCATCTTTTTTTAACTCCTTTGTTTTAAAGATGAGGAAACTAAAGCTGAAAGAGTAACTTGTGAAAGGTGATACAAGTTCTTAGATGTTCAGCCAAGCTCCAAATTCTAGTCTTTCAAAATCCATCCCAGCTATTTCTACCATCTTCTTCCAATAAATCCAACTAATCAAGTTATTACCAATTGCTGGTATAATATGCTAGTGTTTATTAATCATGAGGGCTCTCCTGCTGTGTGTTATTCTCAGGGACTTTATAAATAAAAACGCTAGTTCTCATGCGGAGTGAGACACGTTGAGCTAGGTCTGCTGTGCTGTGCTCAGCATCATGTCAGCAGCCCTATTAGGGATACTATCATGAACCCTTCCCTGCTTTGTAAATTAAGAAACAGACTTACTAGGCTAACTGTCTCAGACCACACAACAGTAAGTCATGGAGTTTCCTTGTAATCCCATCTTATTGATGCCAGACTCTATATAGTGCTGCCTCTCTTGTCTCAAGCTAGAACACATAGAAATGGTGCTTGCACACTGATGAAAATTCATCCATTGACTCATCCAATGTTGGTTACTTTCATTTCTCTCTCTCTCTCTCTCTCTCTCTCTCTCTGTCTCTCTTTTTGTTGGGGTAAGGGTCTATGATAAAGGATGGGTGCAGTGATTTGTAGTTTCTCTGTTTTTTGCTGGCCACATTCTATAGCAAGCTGATCTCAACGAGCCCTACTTGGGAGAGCTGCTTGGAGTGTGTAGCAAGCTGAGGCAGCCATAGCCTTTGTTTCAGAGCGTAAAAAGGCATCTCTGGTCCCTGTTTTTTTTTTTTTCTTTGCTTTTGTTCTTGTCCACAGGAGTGGTAGGGATGGAGACTGAAGAGGCTCAGTCAGCTGTCTGTGAAGAAAGTTGAAGAAAGCCCCTGTGCTATCTAAGGAATATAAATCACACGTCAGAAGTTTGCAAATGGAAATTTCAGCAGAACAGTAGAGAATTCCAAGGCTCCTTATACTCTTTCTAATCAGCAGTTACAAAGCATAGTCCAGCAAACTTAAATGCCAGTGTATCAAAACTCCCTGTCTTATACAGTCTGAGAATTCCTAATCTGAAAATCTGCAATTCAAAATGCTCCAAAATCCCAAATTTTTTGAGTGCTGACATAATGATGAAAGGAAATGCTAATTAGAGCATTTGGATTTTCAGATTAGGAATGCTCAATGAGTAAGTATAATGTAAATATTCAAACAACAATCCAAAATCTGAAACTTTTCTGGTCCTGAGCTTTTCAGATAAGGGATACTCAATTTGTAGTATACGTAAGACATAGAGCAGGGACAAGAAAAATGAAAGCAAGCGAATTTACAGTTTGTTTCCCCTTGACAATTAAGAAAAAAATTAAACACTATGAACATAATTATTCACCTTTATTAAGCAGCTAACATTTTCAGGCAGAACTAGTTTGTAATTTGACATCTTCACCCAGTCATTCAAGAAGTATATTGTAGCTACATAACACAATAAGTAAGAGATGTTTTCAGCCCACTTACAATTCAGATACAAGAAACAGACATGTTAAAAGGTAATTTATAATGAAGAGGCATAAGTGCTAGAATAGAGATATTCATGAAGTGATTTGGGACTGTTAAAGGGGAAATAATTATTTGTGAAAATGTTGGCCAAGGTTTTGCAGAGCAATTGACCGTGGAGGTGGGTTTTGTGGAATGAGCAGTCATCTTCCAGATGGTGAATGGGACAACTCCAAAGCAGATGAAACCCATTGTGTGAAAGTCTGATGTTGCGAAAACATGTGATCCATGGAGAGAAAGGTAGATAGTTCAAAGTAGTGGGCTGACGTCAGGGAGGGGCATGACAAAGGAGGCTAAATGCTGACTTTGGAAATGTAGTTGAGATGATAAAAGGTTCATACCAAAATGTGACCAATCTCAATATGTGTTGGGGTGTTTTATTATAAATCAGTGAGATTAATTTTCTGTGGTTCATCATTACAAATGAAGCAATAGTGTTAAACAAGGTTAAGTGAAATCAAAAGGTTGTTCCAAAATTATCTTGGATCTGGGTAGACATTTGTAATAAAATCTTGAAAGCATAAAATGAAATTTTGTGATTTCTCATTAGATTACAAAATCAGTTGGACAATCTCACAACTAAAATGTCTGGTTTGCTGCAAAGGTCAACATGTTGCACTTATTACTGTGTCTGGATTATATGCCCACTGTGGTTATTCAGCAGGCCGTAGCAGAACATTACAAAGTTTCTTGTTATTGTTGTTTGCTTCTGCTTTTCCTACCCTCTGCCCCACAGGACTAAAGGGTTTTTGTTTGCTTGCTTGCTATATTTATGTATTTCCCCACCCCATGGAACTAAGACTGCTTTATCAACCCTAACAATGAAAAATCTCAGTGACATAAACACCGCATTTATTCTCGCTTACATTCGTGTCCATTGTGGGTTAACTAGGAACTTTACTCCCCACTGTCCTCGCTCCGACATAGAGGCTGATGAAAACTTCACCATCTGGGCTACCACAAGTTGCAGACGCAATTAAAATAGAACGTGGGGAGAATCACGATCTTTCTTATTAAAGACTAGCAGTAAAGGTAATAAATGTCACCCTTGCTGACATGTCATTGGCTAAAGTATATCACGTGGCTTTCCGTTCTTTTAAAAGGGGCTAAGGAAGCACAGTCCTACAGTATGTCTTGAAAGAAGATAACCTCAATTATTTGGAGACTACACTAAGTTGGTTGCTGTGTATTACTCAGCATGAGCTTTTGTCAAAGAAGTAGGGACTGGGTGACTTAAACAACAGAAATTTACTTTTTCACAGTTCTGGAGGCTGCAAGTCTCAGATAAGGGGGCCAACATGCTCAGGTTGTGGTGAGGACTCTTCCTGGTTTGCAGATGGCGCCCCTCTTTGTTGCATTCACACATGACACAGAGAGAGTTCTGGTATCTGTCCTCTTGTTTTAAGTCATCAGTTTCATTGACTCCAACCTTATGGCACCATTTAACTTTAAGCATTACCTATTATCAATAGTCGTTTGGGAGGATGAGGCTTCAATATGTCAAGTTTAGGAGGACAGAATTCCATCCATAGCATTCTATACTTGGTCCCCCTAGCTTTGTGTTCTTCTTGCATAAAAATAGATTCATTGTATCTTAACCTCCCAAAAGTCTTAACTCATTCCAACATCAACTCTAAAGTCCCAACTCTCATCTAAATATTATCTAATAGAATATAAATGAGACTTGATGTATCTTAGAAAATTTCTTCCCTGCTGTAACACTGTGAAACCAGACAAGTTATGTACTTTCAAAATACAATGATAGACAGGCATAGACTAAAACTTCCCATTCCAGAAGGGAGAAATGGAAAAGAAGGAAGGGTTGACAGATCTCTGCCCTCTTTAGTTTAAACTGGCAGTGTTGTTAATGCCATTTCTATTCCTGGTTTCTGATGAGATGACTGATTAAGTCCATGAGTCACATCAATGCTCTCTTTATCAGATTAGTGGTTGTTTAGCCATACTCATTCAGAACAAGCTTTCTCATTTATTTATTTATTTATTTATTGCAATATGGATAATGTGAGGATTTTCCAAATCTTCAATTCTGGCCTCTTTTTGGTTAAAATAAATTTCTCTGTTTTATAAATTACCCAGTCTCAGGTATTTTGTTATAGCAGCACAAAACACACTAAGACACATTTCTTCAACACTATGCTTAAAAATTTTCTCAGCCAAATATTCAATTCCATCACTAGCAAGTTCTACCTTCCACAAAACACTAGAACACAGATCAGCCAAATCCTTGGCCACTTTGTAATAAGGACACCTTTCCTCCAGTTTCTAGTATTTCCATCTGGTATCTCATCAGAATTGCCCCTAACATCTGTATCTCTAGTATGCACCTCATAGTGCTTCCAGCTTCTATCCACTTCCAGTTCCAAAGTTGCTTCTGTGTATTTAGTTATTTGCTACAACCATATTCTACTTCTTGGTGATAAAATATGTGTTACTTCCAGGGTGCCATCACAAAAACCATAGATTGGATGGCTTAAACAAGAGAAATGTATTTTGTAACAGTTCTAGAAGCCCAAGATCAGAGTCCCAGCCTGGTTGAGTTCTGGTAAGGTCTCTCTCCATGACTTACAGATGGATGTTCACCTTCTTGCTATGCCCTCAGATGACAGAGAGAGGTTTGGTGTCCCTTCCTCTTCTTGTGATGGAACCCTTCTATTGGATCAGTGCTTCACTCTCATGATGTCACTTAGCCTTTGTCACCTTCTCAAAGGCCCTCTCTCCAACATACCAGCATTGGACTTTAGGGCTGCAGCTTATAAATTTTGGTAGTACACAATTCAGTCCATAGGACACGATATCTTTTTTATGAAGACTGACTGAATGCAAACTTGGAAATGACACTACTAAAATTATTTGGTGCATATAAAAGATGGATTAGTGCTATAATAGCATGAATCATATTAATCATACGAACAAAATATTAAACTATGTGCTCCAGAAATTGTGAAGTCAAGACTTATACCCTAGAATATTCTTGTTTGGGTTTATTTTTAACTTTCTTTACCAGGATTCTGCAAAAGACAAGTCAGATGGAGTAGAAGTGGGAGCTTGCTCAACGGTCGCCTTTCATCTCTCCTCCCTTCCCTCTTGCTTAGGAGAATGGAGGCAGTTCTGCTGACACCCTCCAGATTCTCCTTCGATGAGAGGCCATCCCTGAAGATGTTGTCTGTGTTCTTCCCAGCTCTCTGCTGTTCCTGTTTGGGTCTAACTTTAGATTAAGTGATAGGCGTGCCACCATTTCTTCAAAAACAGGTCATGGCAGGCCCCTGTGAGTTGTTCTAGTTTAAATGTGTGATTAAAATTAGAGAAGGGGATTTTATTTTATTTTTAGCTCAGCACCTAACTTAGTCATTGGTTTGTCCTAAAGATAAATTCTTTTTCTTTTCTTTCTGCTTCTGATGGATTTTTCAGTATTTTTTTTCTTTCGAAATACCAGGATATCTGTGAGAAAGTCAGACAAGTGTATCCATAGATTTATTTACTTATTTTATGTTTAAACTGAATTATCTAGCTATTTTGGCAAAGAACAAATTTTACAGCCTCTTTTTTTCTTTTCGTGTATTGTTTTCAGTTTATTCTTTCATTTTTCTAGGAGTATTTCAGTTAGCTGGTGCTACTATGTTGCTAAATAATTCATACAGAAGTAGAGCATGACCATTTACGAAGTACTTCACATTTGAGGTGATTGAAAAAATCTGTCTTAAATATCTGTATATTAATTGTTGAAGATAAGGTTGTACATCTCTTTTTCTTTTGGTTCATTCATTTTATATCTTTTATTTATATACAATATATATATTTATATATTTTACAAATCATAATCATACATAATTATGAAGATATCTCTTATTCTCAACTAAAGAATGGCTCCCATGCCTGGGACAAAGTAATAGTTGGCACATTATTTGGCCAATTTAGCTGAGGTTAGGGAGGGAAAAAAAAAACAAATTTACATTTCATTAAACAGTTTCCCCAGTTCATCTCCCCAACTACTCATAATTTTTCTCTTTTACATTTTGATCAAATTTTTACAAGAAACTTTTTATTTTAGAGCACATTTAAATTTCAGAAAGTTTTAAATGTACAAAATTATTGCAGAGAGAATACAGAGTTCCTGTGTGTTCCACACACCCAACTGTCCATGCTACTAACATCTTACAGTAGTATGGTGTCACAATTAATGAATCAATAGTAAGGCATTATTATTAACTAAGGCTCATACTTTATCAGATTTCCTCGGTTTTCCCCTAATGTCCTTTTCTGTTCCAGGACCTCCTCCTGGACACCACATTACATTTAGCAAAGTCTCCCTATCCTCCCCCTGGTTATACGAGTTTCTCAGTCTTTATTTTTGGTCACCATGACAGTTTTGAGAAGTACTGATTAGGATCTTTAGAGAATGTCCCACAGTTGAGATTTGCCCGATATTTTTCTCTTGATCAAAGTAATCTGTTTTGGGAGGAAAGCTACAAAGGTAAAGTGCCATTCTCATTATTTCATATCAAGAGTACATTCTATCTACTTACTGCTTTTCATATTAACCCTGGTCATCTGACTGAGGTCAGATTTACAGATTTCTCAATGGTAAAGGTATTCTTTTTTTTTTTTTTTTTTTTTTTTTTTTTTTTTTTTTTTTTTTTGTTTTGTTGGTAGTGACCCCCGGGTGGGTTGTGAGGTGGCTGGGGGAAAGACAAAGGAAACCAC
>CAUYLG010017199.1:0-32879 GCA_963573385.1 Cacajao melanocephalus
GCAAAGACTTAGAACCAAACCAAGTCCTGTCAATGATAGAATGGGTAAAGAAAATGTGGCACATATACACCATGGAATACTATGCAGCCATTAAAAAGGATGAGTTCATGTCCTTTGCAGGAATATGGATGAAGCTGGAAGCCATCATTCTCAGCAAACTAACACAAGAACAGAAAACCAAACACTGCATGTTCTCACTCATAAGTGGAAGCTGAACAATGAGAACATATGGACAGAGGGAGGGGAATATCACACACCAGGGCCTGTCAGGGGTGGGAGGCTGGGGGAGGGATAACATTAGGAGAAATACCTAATGTAGATGATGGGTTGATGGGTGCAACAAACCACCATGACATGTGTTTACCTACGTAACAAACATGCACATTCTGCATATGTATCCCAGAACTTAAAGTATAATAAAAAATTTAAAAAGAGTTGTAGAATTAATAACAAATATTTAAGAAAACAAATTATATTAATATTTTCACTTACTAACAAAGCTGTACGTATTTAGTATTATATACTTGTAACATTAACAACCATTTGGTTTATTAGAGTGACAAGATAGCCTTTAGTTACAGTTTAAAGGTAGAATGGAGTCACTGATTTCTACTTGTGAATTCAAGTAGAAATTTTACTAAATGTATATAAAGTATTAGAACATTTAATAGACCTTAAGCTTCATCATATTTTTAAGTTTAATTAATTTAATTCATAAGAATTACTGAATTACTCAGGAATGTGTCTCATTCCAACAAAGAATTTTTTAAATTATTAAATTTTTAATTTAATAATTATTTAAAATTATTTATTATTAAAATTACTGTTTTAAAATTATTAAAGAATTTTAAAACATATTAAATTTATAAACCCAGTTTAAAACATTTAAAAGAGTTTAATTTACTAAGTTTTAAAATGGAACCAAATGTTAATTGAAGGCCATTAAAAGTAACAGTTTAAATTTGCTAAGCTTATAAATGGAATAGTGAGATTAGTAAACTGAACTTAAACCTTAAGGAATATTTAAATTAGAATCTGTGAATTAACAAATTAATTTTAATTATTTTTTCTTTGAGATGGAGTCTTGCTCTGTTGCCAGGCTGGAGTGCAGTGGTGTGATCTCAGCTCACTGCAACTTCTGCCTCCCGGGTTCAAGCGATTCCCCTGCCTCAGCCTCACGAGTAGCTGGGACTACAGGTGCATGCCACCACACCTAGTTAATTTTTGTATTTTTAGTAGAGACGTGGTTTCACCATATTTACCAGGATGCTCTCAATCTCTTGACCTCATGATCTGCGTGTCTCGGCCTCCCAAAGTGGTGGGATTACAGGTGTGAGCCACTAATTTTCAATTTGTAAAACCAAAGTATTCTCTAAATTGTCTTTTCTGTGACCATAGAAAACTCACATTTATGTAAGAAGAAAAAGAAAACCTGATGTGAAATTTAAAGAATTGTCAACTTTGGATAAATGCTTCTTTACCATTAACTGAGATTGTATATTAGATCTCCTAAGGTTAACACAGAAGATTATAAACACCATTAAGGATTTGAAGTCATTATGTCGTTACTGTTTTTTTTTAACTACATTTTAATTTTAGCATTGAATGTTTTCCCACTATGAAAGATTATAGGATTAACACTGGGAGGAAGGGTGACCAACAATCCCAGTTTGCGTAGGAGTGAGGATTTCTATTGGATTTGGGAATTTTAGTGCTAAAGCTGGTAGAGTTGGTCCCCCTAGTGGAAAGCATCTTGGTATAGTTGCTAAGACTGTAGATTACAACACCTTCATTTAAGGCTTTGCTCTTCAATGTACTACCTATTTATCATAAGCAAATTACCTATTTTTAGCTTTTTGTTTTTCTTTTCTGTAAAATGAGAATAAAATAGTAACTGTCTAGCCCCAAAGAGTTGTTGTGAAATTAAATGAGTTACTATATGAAAATGTAGTGTGGCAGCTTCCCCACCAGGTTAGTTAAGGGTTTATATCTGCTGCTTGAACCCTTAAGGTTGGACGATGGGCCAGGGTCTTGGTGCCCAGCCAAAGGGCAGGTGTCCTTGAGAACCCAAACATCCTGGAGCATGGCCAGAAATATAATAGTGGGGAAACAGCCAGAAAATTAACTTAAAAGCAGTTTAGAGAAGAGCAGTGGGGTGGATCTTGTAGTTGTCCTGCTGCTGCCCAGGAATGCCCTGTGTGTAAGATCTGATGAATGCAGCTACTCACCAAGCCGGACTTGTCCAAGTCATTCTTTGGTCTCTCAACTACTTTACAGTTTGGAGGAGCATTACAGTCCCAGGTTTTTTTTCCCCCCAGGTTTTTCTTGTAACACTTAGAACAGTACCTACAATGTAATAAACACCAAATAAATGCCAGCTGTCGTTGCTAGGTCCCATCCCTTTTCCCTGATTGTATTTGCTTATTTTACTACCCCAGTTTTTGATCCTTCATTTTATATTTACATAGATTCATTGTTTACTACTTGCCCTTCAACTTATGTCTTTTCCAAGACTGAGTTTTCCAATCTTTAAACAAGATTTTAAAAGTTGATACATAATATTTTACATACTTATGGGGTAATAAAAATAATATGTGATATTTTGTTATATGCATAGAATGTGTAATGATCAAGTCAGGGTATTTATTTGACATGTCTATCACTTTGAGTATTTATCATTTCTATGTGTTGAGAACACTTCAAGTCCTCTCTTCCTGCTACTTTGAAATATACAATATATTGTTGTTAACTAAAGTAGTCACTCTACTCTACTGTATAACAATAGAACTTACACTTTTCATCTGTGTGTTTGTAACTGTTAACCTACCTTTCTTCATTCCCCCTCCCACCCATCCACTTTTCCCAGCCTCTAGCATTTATCATATGAGATCAACTAGTTTTACTTTTTTTTTTTGAGATAGAGTCTCTGTCGTCCAGGCTGCAGTGCAGTGGCACGATCTTGGCTCACTGCAACCTCTGCCTCCCGGATTCACCACCACCACACCCAGCTAATTTTTGTAATTTTAGTAGAGATGGGGTTTCACCGGGTTGGTCAGGCTGGTCTCGAACTACTGACCTTGTGATCTGCCCATCTTGGCTTCCCAAAGTGCTGGGATTACAAGGGTGAGCCACAGTGCCTGGCCGATATCAACTTCTTTTTTATGATATTTTTTTTTTTTTAGCTCCGTTATATGAGTGAGAACATGCAACGTTTGTCTTTCTGTGTCTGGCTTATTTCACTTATAATAATTTCCAGTTCCATCCATGTTGCTGCAAATGAGTTTTTAAATCTTGATTCATTTCTTGGCTGGCTGAGTTTTATAATCAGGTAAACTTTTCACAGAGAGACCATAGGTGCTTCTATAAGAGAGCTGTAGCTGCTGTTTTAAAAATACTGCCAGGCGCGGTATAATCCCAGCACTTTGGGAGGCCGAGGCGGGCGGATCACCTGAGGTCAGGAGTTCAAGACCAGCCTGAACAACATGATGAAACACCGTCTTTACAAAAAATACAAAAATTGCCCGGGATGATGGTAGGTGCCTGTAATCCCAGCTACTTGGGAGGCTGAAGCGGAAGAATCGCTTGAACGTGGGAGAATCGCTTGAACATGAGAGAATCACTTGAATGTAGGAAAATTGCTTGAACCCAAAAGGCGGAGGTTGCAGTGAGCCGAGATTGCACCATTGCAGCGACAGAGCAAGACTCTGTTTCAAAACAAACAAACAAACAAAGAAACAAACAAACACAAAAAACACAGACTGAGTGGTTTAACAAAAATTATTTTTCTCACAGTTCTGGAGGCCAGAATTCAAGACCAACATGCCATAGAGTTGGGTTTCTGGAGAGGGATCTTTTTCTGGCTTGAAGATGGCCACCTTCCTGGTATGTCCTCATATGGCCTTTCCTCTGTGCCTCTGTGTGGAAAACGTGTTCTGGTATCTCTTCCACTTCTTATAAAAACACTGATTCTATTGTATTAATCTCCCCTTTTGACCTCATTTAACCTTAATTACCTACATAAAGGCCCTACCTCCAAATATAGTTACATTTGGGGTTAGGAGTTCAACATATGAATTTTGAGGTGACATAATCCAATTCATAATATTGCTATATTTTATGAGTTCTCTTTTTTTTTAAACGCCTGCTGCTTGATTTTGTGACTGAATAATAACTTGCAGACATATAATATTCTTGGATCCCTCTTTTTTTCAGCATTTGATAGATAGTGCTCCATTCATTTCTGTCACTGATGTTTATCATGCCAAAGTCTGAGGCCAGCCTGACTTTTTTTCTCTTATAAATGACTTATTTTGCCTGAATACCTGAATTCTCTTTAAATGTTTTTTAGAATTTTTCTCTCACCTGGTTACTCAGGTACAGCGTGATCAGAGCTCACTGTAGCTTTAACCTACTGGCCTCAAGTGATCCTCCTGCCTCAGCCTCCTGAGTAGCTAGGACTACAGGCAAGCACCAACACACCTGGCAATTTTTGTAATTTTTGAAGTTCAGTAACTTAACCATATTGTATCTTGACCTATGTCTTTGTTTTCTTATATAGAATGTGTTCTATCAAACTACAGATCCAGATTTTATATTTTAGTAACATTTTACTTTCTTTTATTTTAAAATACATCTCCTGTTCTGTTTGTTGAACTTTACCTCAGCGACATCAACTATTCTTATGCTGTGTCATCTTTGTTCTTCATTTTATCATGTTCTCTAAAATTGCTTTCATCCCTTTTCTTTTCTTCTCTGTATTCAGCATTATATCCTCAAGTCTTTCTTTCACCTCACTTAGCAGACAGTAGTAGTTACCTACCTGACAATAATTGTTCTCTTCTTCCTTACTAATAGAACCCCATTTTTTTAGAGAGATGGGGTCTCTCTCTGTTATCCAGGCTAGGGTACAGTGGCATAATCATAGCTCACTGTAGCTTCAAACCCCTAGATAGTCTCAAGTCATCCTCCCACATCAGCCTCCCAAGTAGCTAGGACCACAAAGTGCACACCACAATACCCAGCTAATTAAAAAATTTCTTTTGTAGAGACAGGATCTTGCTATGTTGCCTGGGCTGGTCTTGAACTGTTGGCCAGAAGCAGTCTTACTGCCTCAGCCTCCCAAAGTGTTGTGATTACAAGCATGAGCCACCATGCCCAGCACCATTTTATTTTTTATGGCAACGTATACTGCTTAAAAACTTGACTTCTTGGTCTCTCTTGCAGCCGAAGTTGGGCATATGACACAACTCTGAACAATGAGATTAAGTCTAATATGTGAGATATTTAGGAAGGCTTTCTAGAAGAGATTCAACTCAGTTGGCATGTGCCTTTTATCTTTCTTCCTTCTCATTATGCCTTCTTGAAATATAGACACAAAGTGAAAGAAGGAGCAGCTCACTTGGTATCATGAAGTGTTCATAAGGATAAAGACTACACACCAGAGATGTTAGAGCAGAAAGCTAACTGGATCTTTGATAGCTGCTTTAAAGAACTGAGAAAAATAACTCACAATTTGTTTAAATAATTGTTTAGCTTGGTTTCCTGTTGCAATTGAAAATTATTCCTATTAATACAGATTATTCATTTGATTTTTAGCAATTTAAAAATATGAAGTTCTTTAGTAATTTTTTGTCATATTTGGGTTGGCATCATGATAATTCAGCTTTTGAGATGTGCTCCAATTTTGATACATGTGCTACTGAATGGAGCAGGATATTGATTTTTCTTTCATGGTGAAAAATAAGAGAGGAAGCCAGGTCACCAAGAGGAGGCAAATGTTGTCATTCCCAGTGATAATTATATGAGTCAATGGGGGGAACCACAGAAAAGCAGTGGGAGGCTGGCAGTGGGGTTGTACTCCTTAGAAGTAACAAGAAATGGACGTTATATTTTGTCTCTTTCTGCCAGGCTTTCAAATTTTTGATGGTGAGATGATTTTGAAAATCATTTTCTGTTTTCCACTGTTCTATAGAGTAACCCAGAGGTTAGAATCCAGAATTCAAAAATGCGCTCAAAATTACAATGATAATGTGCTTATTGAAACAGTAAATTCGGTAATAAAATAATTAAAGCAAACAAGCATAAAATAGTGCAACCAAGAAAAAGGACCAATACTGGCCTGGGATTTAAAGCAAATCTATACCTTTTGTTGCTACTGAACTAGAGGTGCCTCGCTGCTCTGCCCAGCTGTTAATTAAGCACTGAGGAGGCCAGTCATTAACTCCTTCAGGTCCCCAAGATGCTATTTAGTTATTGCTTCAATTTACTGTATTAAGCTCACTAATTGGCAATGCCTTAAAAACACTGAGAATATCTAGTTCATAATATGTCTAGTCTTCTATGTGATTAGATGAAAAAACATTCTAATTTAGTTCCTCATTCATTTTAATTTAGATTAGCAGATGTTCTATGTGTACTGCAGTCAACTATTTAATTTGCATTATATAAGATTGCCTATAATAGCAATTTATCAATTTTTTGTTATACTGTGGTTTTAATTTCCTCCAAAGTGCTACTATAAAAATGGATACATTTTATTTTCTAATTCATGTAGAATATCCCAAGAGCAATATTGGGCTCATAAACTGCAAGCCATATTTTAAAATGAGTTTTGATTGAAGAGGGGGTGAGGGAAACAGAAAAAAAGAAAGTAAAACAAGAGAAAGAAGGGAAGTAAATTGAACAATGAAGCTCTCAGCTTTTCAAAGATATAAATTCCCTGTGAGAACAGTGGTGGTGGATGGTGGAAATAGTTCACATAGAAAAATTCTCATTTTTAGTATAATGTTGCTATTTGAAACTGATCTAACATGTATTACATTCCTTCCATGGATATGTCTATAATGAGTAGAATTTTTCCACAAGGTACCACTTGGATAAATGGTTGGGAATTTAAACTTTGTAATCTCATAGGTTTTCTAAGTATTACTTGGGGTTAATCAGACAACAAATGTTTGTTATTTTAAGCTGCTAAATCTGGGGGTAGTTTTTTATATAGCAATAGATAACTAAAATACAATATACATTATAGGATTGTTTTAGTGATCAAATGAGAACAAGTGATACATAAATGTTATCGCTATTAATTTGAACTACCAGAACTTTGGTCAGAAAGTTATTTCTTTTATGTAGATTATACTTATTCTGTTGTTGAGTTCAATTTTTGATGTTGTGTTTAGTTTCTCTAAACTTTCCCATCACTTTTAGGTTGAGAGTTACAGACATTTACATTTTTACTTCATGTTGGAAATGTGTGATTGGCAAAAATAGTAAATTCCTAGATGTTATAATAAAAATAAATAAGCTATGTTGAAAAAGTATACCACTACTCTCTAAAGGCATGTGTTTATAGATGAATACAGAAAAGTTTTCAGCTAGTATGCTAAAGAGTTATTTTAGCAAAGTATACATACTCTTTGTAAGAGTTTGATTAAAGAGAGGTTATTGTTATCATCTCCTATATTTAAGCTTGATTTTCAAAGAATACTGGGCCACACCAATAACAACTTTATCTTTACATTTATAGTATTGGTGAATAAAGCTTACAAGATGATGTTTTTATCGTACAAGACCTGGATCTCAAACTCAATGCCTTTAGGGTTGAGCAGGTTAGGGAAAGAATGAAGTGAGCTGGGTCGGTGGTAGCATGAGTCTTGTAGAAGCTGCAGATACTCAGCTCAACCCAATGTTCTCGTTCAGGAATTTGAGTTCTTGGTTGCGAGTCTCCAAATTTCCAAGACAAGATGAAAACAGGCTTTTGTTTGTGCTTTTTAAAATTTATTTGAGGGAAAACTCCCCATATTTAAAAATATTGTTTCAGTTTTTTAAAAAAAATTGCAGATCAAATAAAATACATGTATGAATTAGAGACACATCTTAAAAAGATGAGGAGCTAAGCGTATGACCTGAAGTTATTTATTTTGTGGACAAAGCCTGCGGCTATTGGAAGAAAGTTTTAAAAGGGTATGTTTTGTACATTTCTAGTTGTTGGATAACCAATGCAGTTTCTATAAAGAGGCCAGTACTAACAGTGCATCCATCATCAGACAAATGTAGTGTTGAAAGTCTTCTCATCAAAGGTTCTCGTTCACACAGACAAAAATAGTTAAAATTTCTAAAAAAGACATTTCCCTGTGTCTATAATCACTTTCTTGTGGATGCATAGCTGCCTACTTTATGACTTGCTGTTTAACCAGCTGCAAAAACAATAAATGGAACCCCATGTAGAAAGGGTCATCTGCCAGTGGGCTTCACTGATTCATTATAATAAGGGTCAGAAAAGCTAGGGGTCTGTCCCATCACCTCACCTAGGTCTGCAATTGGTAGGTCTAAAATAAGTGTGCTCTACTTTTAACCTTTACTCCTTTTGCTTTCACAATGTTTATTACTTTATTCAGCATGACTGCTCATGTGAAATGTGTCTATTGTCTTTTAACCATAATCTCAGGAATATCATAAATACAGGAATTACATAGCAGGAGTTATCTTTTGAATGTTGGAAAATGAGAAAAGATGACATTTTTAGCCTCTTTTAGGTCAATTCACTTTCTGTTATTCTACCATATATATTGTTCTTACAGCTACTATTTTGGATCCCACTAATTTCTGACTATTGAAAAGCCTGAAATAGAACACCTTATTTTTCTGATAAAGTTTGTTGGGTAAGATTTATTTCATCCTAAATTTTTACCCATAAAATATACTTTTGCAATTAAAATAGCAAAGAAGATGCTTTCATTAATTGCATACATTACTCATGGTATAAGATTTCTTTTAAAAACTTATTAAGTGGCCACATTTTCTTCGACTGCTATTGGTGATAAATGTTGAGCAAGACCCTAAATTAGTTAGGTCAATCCAAGGGGAAGACAACTGAACATTAACAATATTTCATTTTTTACAGTATAATAAAAATTAATGGTTTTTAAAACCTCTTTTAGGTCTATTAAGACAATAAATATTTTTCATTAGCCTATTAATAAAAAGGAACACAATATTAGTAATTCTTCAAAGAAAATAATTGGGATATTTTATAAAAAAGCAATATTAAGCAATTTCTGTACAGATTTTGATACTCTACATATTATGTATTCAGTAAGGTTGAATACCTGAAAATGATGAGTCCATTGTCATAGTCCTTTTGTCTTCTGAGAGTTGTCAGGTAATTGTGAAGTAGCTTCTATTAATCCAGTCCTTCTGCATATATATTAACTATAAACTCTGGGCAAAGGTGAACAACTGCCTGAAAGTACTGGAGACTAGAAGCAGAAAGAATCTGAGTCTACAATTGGAAGAAGAACATTTAACTGAAGGAGTTTCCCATTTTTAAAGCTTTGTGGCTTGAGGACAAGCCCCAGGAAGGGTAGCCAAGACCCTTGTGCACAGAAACCCACACTTTTACTCACTTTAAGAATCAGAGAATGGAGTTGAGAGTGACTAAAACAGATGGAAAGTAAAGATGGAAATTTTGGAAATGAGAGAGCAAGACAGGGAGAGTTCCAAATTCTCTATATAAACTGCCCAAATTGCTGGATGAATTCTAAGCCATGTATACATAAGGAAAGGCTCTAAGCAGCCAAGGTAAGGCTAAAATCACCGAATAATGATTTCAGGTGTCTACCTGCTGCAGGGGAGACAAAATTGGAAATTTACTTCCACCCAAGTAAACTGCCTGCTAAAACAACATGAAGTCAGCACTTTTCGGAGAAATAGGACCAGAACTGGGTTATATGGCCATGTTGTAAGTGCAGTTGAGCTAGGAAGGTGATAATTTGCCATTTTCAATCTCTGTGGGGGAAGAGGCTCTGCCAAAAAGAGAGAGTCGGAAAGTAGGTAGATAATCTAAAGAGTTTGCAACGTTAGGCAAATTGATAGAGTCTGATTGGGGCAAGAAGTGCTTGTCTGTTGAGTTGGACTAGGAACCAAAATTTTAACTTGCAATTTGGTATTTATTCCTGCTGTATATTTTAATAAGTTTTATTGTAAATACGTCAGGCAAAAATTGATGTTATGAGTCTCCATATACCCATTACTTGCCTTTGTGAACCCTGAGAATGTAAGACAGGTCTCAGTTAATTTAGAAAGTTTTTTTTGCCAAGGTTGAGGATATATGCCCATGACACAGCCTCAGGAGGTCCTGATGACATGTGCCCAAGGGGGTCAGAGCACAGTTTGGTTTTATACATTCTAGGGAGCCATGAAAAATCAATCAACATATGCAAGATGAACATTGGTTCCGTCTAGAAAGGCAGGACAACTCAAAACAAAGGTGGGAAAACTCAAAGTGGAGAGGGAGCTTCCAGGTAATAGGTAGATAAGAGACAAATGGGTGCATTCCTCTGAGTTCCTAGCCTCTCCGAAGAAGGCAATCAGACATGCATTTATCTCAGTGAGCAAAGGGGTGACTGAATAGAATGGGAGGCAGGTTTACCCTAAGCAGTTCCCAGCTTGACTTTTCTCTTTAGCTAAGTGATTTGGGGGGTCCAACGTATTTTCCTTTCAGAATTTCCCCCTTTTATTTTTGAAAATCTTTTGGAGAAAGCATTTTAGAAGAAAATGAGTCTGTCTGGTCTCAGTTTTGTCTGATCTCTCATGGCTAGGATGGTTTATTCCTATACGAGTAGGTCCCAAGTTATTAGAAAAACTCATTTTTAGAAGGTTGTGAGGTCTCATGTCCTATGAAGAGAAAATAGGGGGAAGAAGGAAGAAAAACAACAAACAAAAGAGCAATCCTGGAAAATTGATATAGGTCAGATTACCCTGAAGTCTGTAAATTAGCAGGCAAGTATGAAAATGCCTTATGCATGTAAATAGGTTGCTGTTTTTTTTCCTGAAGTTTAAGTTGTCTAGCTTTAGTTTGCAAGGCTTTATGAAAGCAGAGCTTAGTTATTGGTGACTCCAAATTAGGAAAAATAGGAAAAAAGAAGAAAAAAGACTGAAAACATTTTGAAGACTTGTAGCCAAGATAAATTAGAATTCTGTCCGAACTGCAGAAAATAATAAAAATGGAAAAACATTAGGCAAGACTAGAATCTAACAACAGGTGTACTATAGTTTTTGAGATGTGATTTTTCTCTCTCCAGTTTTCCATTTTTACTAAAGACAAATCATGATACCACTGATTTACTTTATTATACTTGGCCTGACTATTTCCATACAATGCAGCAGGAATAATAATTTCTTTTTAACATAGGCTTTTAAATTGGCTTTGATGGAACTTTGTTCCACAGAAGGAATCTCAGATAAGACTTTTTTAAAGCTGAGCCCAGCCATAGATTGGTGCCATCAAAGACCTATGAGTTGGGCAAATTCCTCTCCTCTTGAGGTTCCAAAATAAACTTGGGCCTGTCAGAAAGTGACATTCTTTACTTACCACAGTCAGGAACCCTGTACGGCTACTGTGTAGTTAAAGATACGAGGCCAGTTTTTCTAAGGGGCTTTTATTGGCTCCATAAGTCAAGTTTGATTCCTTAAAGGAAAGCACACCATTCCAGTCAAAGCCTTTGTAAAATAACCAGTTTCTCCAATTGTGTCCTATTATAAATGAAAACAGATTCTTATTGCACTTATGAAAATATCTGTATTGTCATAAGTTAAGAATACTCACAAATTGTTTCCAAATTCTGTAGAAATCAGATAGAGAGAAACAAATATGATCCAAACATTGTTCATAGGCATATACTCATTCACTAAAAGCTGTAAATAGGTTAAAAGAAAAGTTTCCTTGACTCTGAAAAACAAAACAAAGGATCAGCAATGTTTTAAGCAAAAAGTTAAACAGATTACTTCAGACTTCTGTTAGTTTAGTCCATGCAGTTAATTCCTGTTATACTTGTTATTCATGAACACTTCAGCTCTCCATGAGCCCTGAAAGTTTTCCTCTATTCTGATGTCACAATCTCCAAAGTTATCAGAAACCTGCATTAAAAAGCACCTGTTATTATAAAACCACCTTCTAAAGAGGACCAAAATAAGACAACAATTGTCCACAGATGGCAAAGAGTATTAGGTCAGCCACAGTCAAAGACACAATTGACAAGGAAATTTGCTACCTCTGTGGCACACAATAATGTAACATAACAATTATAATTATTACTGATAACATACATTAAGTCATATCAGAATTATAGGAGTTTTTCATAATTTTGGGACACATACCAATAACATACAAATACAGTCCAAAGAAAACTAAACACCATTTCATATTTGACAATGCTTCCTGTATAATTTTTATACCAAATAAGGCAAATATGTCGTTTTTGGACTTTAGGGAACCTATTAATAATATCTTAAAGGATTAATTTGGTCAGAAAAAGACATGATTTATAATTCGATTTTGGAAGGTTTGTCAAATATCGAAGGTTTGTCAAATATCAAAGGTTTAAAACATTTGATATTACAAAATTGGATCACAGGTCATTGTAAAACAAGTCATTCATTTAAGCAAAGTGATCTCAGCTATAGACTAGCTGAGATTCAAGAAATGAACCTGTTTTTGCTACAGAATACCTGAAGGGCTCAAGTATGAATGACACCAGGGATTAAAGCATGGCACTGAAAGCAGAGGGATCTACTAGTATACAGAGGGGTTAGACCCCTGCTTTCCCTCCTGTGCATCCGGTGACTGTCTCCAGGCAGGCAATCATGGGCTTATTTCTGGAGAGATTGAACCAGAGGAGCAGGTCTTAAACACACTGCAAGTGATACAGAGTGATGGTGAAATAAAGGGTTGCACACAAGAGGATTAATGAAATTCTAAATACCGCACTTTGGGACCCCCAGATTCCCTTCCCTATCCCTTCTAGAGCACCAGTAGTTTGGTATGTGCTTCTAGGCAAAAAGTTAAAAAACAGAAAATAAAACAATACTGAAAGGTTTTAGAGAAAATATCTCCATAGACTGACTTAAAAGGCTGATAGATTACCAGATCATCCACGATTTGGCAAGTCCTGTCCACAGGCCAGAACTTATAAAATTTTAGGGCATTTAACATGAAAAGATGACCAAAGGCCGGGCGCGGTGGCTCACGTCTGTAATCCCAGCACTTTGGGAGGCCGAGGTGGGCGGATCACGAGGTCAAGAGATCGAGACCATCCTGGCCAACATGCTGAAACCCCGTCTCTACTAAAAATACAAAAAAATTAGCTGGGCATGGTGGTGCACGCCTGTAGTCCCAGCTACTCGGGAGGCTGAGGCAGGAGAATTGCTTGAACCCGGGAGGCGGAGGTTGCAGTGAGCTGAGGTCGCGCCACTGTACTCCAGCCTGGCACCTGGTGAGGGAGTGAGACTCTGTCTAAAAAAAAAAAAAAAAAAAAGTAAAGATCATTCAACATAAGAGAGATCAAAATAAACAGAAAATAGGAACCCAGAGGAAGCAAAGACAACTTAAAAAAAAAATCTATACTAGATATCCTCAGAGAATTAAAATATACAAGTATATTGTAGCCATTAAGCAAAAACAGGATGGCTATGGAAAAGAAAAAAAGAAATTTCTTGATTCAGCAATTCCATTTCTGGACATTTACCCAAAATATTTGAAATCAACATGTGGAAGAGATGTCTGCACTCCCATGCTTATTGCTGCACTTTTCACAATAGCCAAAATATGAAATCAATGTAAGTGTCATCAATGGATGAATGAATTTTTTTAAATGTGGTGTATAAATATATATATACACAACGGAATACTATTCAGCCAAAAAATAATGAAAACTTGTCATTTGCAACAACATGAATAAACCTAGAGACATTATATTAAGTGAAATAAGCCAAGCAAAGCACAAGACAAATACTATATTATTTCACTCATATGAGGAATCTAAAAAAAACTGATGTCATAGAAGTAGGGAGTAGAATACTGGTTGCCAGAAGCTAGAGAAAGTAGAGGGGCAGGGGAGATAGAGGTTGGTCAATGAGTACAAAGTAAGCTACAGTTAGATAGGAGGAATAAGTTCTGTTGTTCTATTGCACAGTAGGACGACTATAGTTAGCAATAATGTATATTTCAAAATAGCTAGTAGACAGAATTTTTAATGTTTTCACCACAATGAAATGATAATGTTTGAGGTGAGGAATTTGCTAATTACCCTGATTTGATCATTACACAATGTATACATGCATGAAACATTGTATTATACTCCTTAAGTATGATTATTATGTCACTTAAAAACAAAATAAAACTAAAGAAGAAATTGCTAAGAGAGTAAATTCCAAATGTTCTCACCACAAAAATAAGTATTTGAGGTGATAGATACAATAATTAGCTGGATTTCATTATTCTACATCATATTCATAAATCATAACATCCCTGTAGCCCATAAATATATACAATTTGTTGATTTACAATTAGAAATAAAAATTTTAAAAGAATTGATATTTCTATAAATAAACTAATTAATTCAAAACATTTTAAAATAAAATTTTCTCGGCATTTAGACATGTTAAATGTTACTTAAAAATTTAAATAGAGTTGGAAGTTGAGGACATTTGGGAAATAAAACAAGATATAAAGAGATTTTAGAAAGGAAAAACTATTAACAAAAAGAAGAGGAGAGTAAGTCTAGGAGGCTCACTTTGTAACTAAAAGAAGATTTAGGAAAGGCCACAGAGAGAATGGAAGGGAGGAAACTACCAAAAATTAATTCAAGAAAATCTCCCAGAATGGACGAATATTAGTCTTCAGATTGAAGGTACCAACAGAGTCCATGCGAAAAGTTGAGAAAATGCCCACACCAAGTTACCTCGTTGTGAAATTGTGGAACGCCAGAGATAAAGAGAATCTTTTTTTAAGTTTGTGGAGAGAGAGAGAGAGAGAGAGGGAGAGAGAGAGAGAGATGGAAGTGTGTGAAGGAAGATGGAGAAAATGGGGCACATTGAAAAAAGAGGAAAAAAAGAAGAGGATCACGATGACGTCAGGCTTTTTAACATCATCATTACAAGCTAGAAGAAATGAGAAAATGCCTTCAAAATTCTGGAAAATAATATTCAATCCAAGCCAACATGCAGTGAATGACATCCCCTACAGCTTTTCAGTTTTGGTTCACATTTTTAAAACGTGTGGAATAAAAATATCCCCCTAGAGTTTGGCAGTGCACAATCTTCACAACCATATGCAGCAACTCTATTCAACTCAGTCAAATTTGCAGTCACATTTGAAAATAGAATACAGACCTAGGAGGACTCAAAATTTACTGATCCATTCTTTTCTCAGGAAGGATATGCTCTAGAAAAGTGAATAGGTAAAACAAAAAAAAAAGAAAAAAGAAAAACCTGCCATTAAGAAATCGCTAATTCTTCCACCAAATGTGTGTGGGTTTTCTATAACAATTCTCTATTCAATTCTCCAACACCAATTAAGTGCCCCCAAATTTAATTCAATTCTGATACTAAGTCCCGGAGTTAGTATCAGAGCCCACAGTTTAAGGGCCCAGTCCCACAAGACTGCCACCTCTTTGAACCCCAGACACAAATGAGGTGTGCACACTCTGCTTGGGCAACTATAACACTGCATCAGGTTTGATAATTTGCTAGATTGACTCTCAGCGCTGAAGAAAACACCATTTACCAGATTATTATAAAGAATATGACTCAGAAACAGCCAAATAGAAGAGATATACAGGGCTAGGTATGGGGGTGGTATAAAACCTCCATGCCCTCTCTGGGTGCCCACTCCCCCAGCACATGGATGTGTTCACCAACATGGAAACTCATGGAATCACATTGTTCAAAGGTTTTTATAAAGCTCAATCTCCACCCAACCCCGACACCCCAGAGTTCAGTGAGTGGGGCTGAAAATTCCAACCTTTAAATCACTTAGTCTTTCTGGTGATCAGTCCCATTCTGAGGCTGTCTAGGGGTCCTACACTGAGCCATTTGATTAGTGTAAATTCAGGTGTGATCAAAAGGGTCTTTCATACCTGTAATCTCAGCAATTTGGGAGTACGGATTGAGGCCAGGAGTTTGAGACCAACTTGGGCAACACAACACAACCCTATCTCTACAAAACAAAAAAATTTTTTTAATTAGCTGAGCATGATGGCATATGTTTGCAGTTTCAGATACTCAGGAGGCTGGGATAGGGGGACCGCTTGAACCCAGGAGTTCAAGACTATTGTGAGCTATGATTACGCCACTGCACTCTCCAACCTGGGCAACAGAATGAAATCTCATCTCTTAAAATAATAAATAAATAAATAAATAAAGTGGAGAGCCTGCTATGAATAACAAGATAAGACACGTCCATTGATTTTGTATCCTGAGACTTTGCTGAAGTTGCTCATGGCTTAAGGAGTTTTTAGGCTGAGATGATGGGGTTTTCTAAATATAGAATTATGTCCTCTGCAGAGACAATTTGACTTCCTCTCTTCCTATTTGACTATGCTTTATTTCTTTGTCTTGTCTGATTGTGCTGGCCAGAACTTCCAATACTATGTTGAACAGGAGTAGTGAGAGTGGTGGGCATCCTTGTCTTGTACTGGTTTTCAAAGGGAATGTTTCCAGCTATAAAGATACGTGCATACATATGTTTATTGCAGCACTATTTACAATAGCAAAGTCATGGAACCAACACAAATGTCCAACAGTGATAGACTGGATAAAGAAAATGTGGTACATGTACACCATGGAATACTATGCAGTCATAAAAAGGAATGAAATCACGTCCTTTGCAGCAACATGGATGAAGCTAGAAGCCATCATTCTCAGCAAACTAACACAGGAACAGAAAACCAAAAACCACATGTTCTCACTCATAAGTGTGAGTTGAACAATGAGAATACCTGGACACAGGGAGGGGAACAACACACACCAAGGCCTGTTTAGGGGGTGGAGCGTGAGGGGAGGGAACTTAGAGGATGGGTCACTATGTGCAGCAAACCACCATGACACACGTATACTTGAGTAACAAACCTACACATTTTGCACATGTATCCCAGAATGTAAAGTAAAATTAAAAAAAAAAAAAGACATGTCTGTCACTCAGGAAATTACAAGGGGTTTAGAAGTTCTGTGCCAGGAACCAGGGACAAAGACCAGCTATTTATTTTTTATTGTACTGCTGTAATCTAACACAGAACATGGTTTTAGAAAGACTGAGGATGACGGAAAAGGGATCTCAGAGTAACAGTTATGCACCAGGCTGTAGAGCAGCCAGCCCAGATCAGAATAAGGATATTTAAGCCTCTGGGATGAGGAGTGGGGTGAAGGGAGATGGAATTGGTAAATTATCTGCTTTGTATGACCATTTGGATAATAATAGCAGTAGGCATTTGACACATATAATGAAGCATTTAGAAAACATTAACAATAGATACATAGACAACTAAAGAAAAAAAAAGGAAAACAAAAGAAACAATTAACTACAGAAAAAAAGGCTATTCAAAAAAAAAAACAAACCATAATCATAGAAACATATTTGGCTTGTAGTGAACAATATGTACACTATCATAGTAACAACTGAATATTGACTTAATTAGAAATTGTGTTATCATAACTATACCAAACGGAGGGATGAGAGAAAGTAGGCAGAAGGGAGATGTAAGAGAGTGATAATCTTATCCTCCACTGACAGATATGTGTAATTGAAAATAGTATTTGACAATACAGCTTATTAGCAGCATGGCATATTATTTGATTTTTGAAATGGTGTCTACATCTTACATTTATTAAACTAGTTTTTTTTTAATTTTTAAATTTGGTTTTTACTTATTTTTTCCCACTGTGAGAAATAAGTTTTGTTTTTAGAGACAGGGTCTGGCTCTGTGGTCCAGGCTGGAGTGCAGTGACACAATAACTGCTCACTGCAGCCTCCAAACTCCTGGGCTCAAGCAATCCTCCTGCCTAGGACTAGGATTAGGACTACAGATGTGAACTACCATGTCCAGCTAATTGAAATTTTTTTTTAGAGTTGGAGTCTCATTATGTTGCCCAGGCTGGTTTTGAACTTCTGGCCGCAAGTGATCCTTCTTCCTAGGCCTCCCAGAGCATTGGGATTACAGGTATGAGACACTACACCTGGTCCCTAAGATAAATTTTATTTTTACAAAAATAAAAAATCATCCAACAAGAGATGATGAAGCTCAGGCGTAAGCCACTGTTAAGTGCAGATAGAAAGAAAGTTGAAATGTGCTAGAGACTTTCCGAGTAGAATGGGTACAAATTAATGTTTCTAAATTATCAAATGATGTACATCATAAGATTATGAAGTCTGCAGATCTGCATAAATTTGACTGAAATTTCTATTATTCCTGCTAATCTTTGATCCATGGTCTTCCCATGCAAGAACAAAATGGAAACAATAATATATACCATAATCTAAGTAATATATCTGCTTGGTATTTTCCAAATATTTCCAAATACCATGCATACACACCTTTCCTCTATATTCAGATTACTTACTAACGTCTAGTTAAGCCAGCCTTATTTTTAATTCTTCTCCCTCCTTGAACTTACTAGAATTTTAAGTAGTTTTCATTTATAACTAGAACCTCAGAAAGATTTTTAACCTTATTTTCAACTGGATTATTGACAGAAACTTTTGGCAAATGTGTCTAATTTCATATCAAAGAGATAATTAGCAATGCTGTGTTTCTCCTTGTTAAAGAGTCATAAATTCGTATTTTTTTTTTATAATTAGTAGGCTCAGGGGAAAGGAGATGCAACCTGTTTCTGAGACCGTGCTCTGGGGAAGAGAGACAGCATCAACAGCAGGACATCTTTTCACGTAAATGATTCATCAGAAGCAAAAATTTGGAGTCAGAGAAGACAAGGAGAAATGTAGTCATCTCCCCACCCCAACACACTCACAGCTTAACTTGAGTGGTTGGGGGTCTGCGAATCAAATGACAGGATAAAAGATGGATGGAAGTACACAGTAGGGAGCACCTTGGTGAATAGCTAAGAGTAAGAGCCTATATATCAGCTTAATTAAGGAAAAGCAGGGGTGTTTAGGGCTTCAGTGGGAAAGCATCGAAAGTTCTACTGGATTTTTTTCATCCTGATACAAATGGACAGTCTCCTTCCTGGTTGGAAATTCCCCAGAGGGGGATTTATGGCAGCTGAAGTTGCACCTCCCCAAGAGTCAGTCAAACAGGAAGCCCTCACAGGGAATTAAATGGAATTTGTATTTTGGGGAGGCTCTGCTTTAGTGAGCTAAGGGAAGTTCAGAGAAGCTTATTTTCTGCATCTACTGCAACTCAAATGTTTTCCGTTTAAAGTAATTTTTACACTGGTGAGTTTTAATTTCTTTATCTCTTCATATACGTAGAGATATAGACAGATATACAAAGAGAGAATGTACATATTTTTCTGAGCCATTTTTTCCTACCACATTTACCCCTAAAACTTCAGTCTATTTTCTAAGAATAGGGGGGTATCCCTTACATGCCCATAGTGCAGTTATCAACTTTAGTAGACCTAGCATTAATATAATACTTTTTCTTAATCTACCATCCATATTCCAGTTTTGTCAATTGACCCCATAATGTATTTTATAGCATTTTTCCTCTGTCTAGCACAGGATCTAGTCTAGGATTAGGTTTTATATTTCATTGCCATATTTCTTTAGTCTCCCTTAATATGGAATATTTCCTTGTCTTTTTCTGTATTTTTTAAAAAATGGTTTCTATATAGGATGAATGAATGGATGTGTGAAAGGAAAATCAATCTTGGGGCCCCCAAATCACTAAGCTAAAGGGAAGTCAGGATGGGAACTGCTTAGGGCCAACCTGCCTCCCATTCTGTTAAAAGTCACCCCTCTGCTGGCTGACACAGATGCATATCTGATTGCTTCCTTTGGAAAGGTGAATCATAAACTCAAAAGAATGAAACCTTTTTTGCCTTACCTATCTGTGACCTGGAAGCCTCCTCCCTGCTTCAAATTGTCTTTCTTTGCTTCAAGCTGTCTTTGCTTCAAGTTGTCCCACCTTTCCAGACCGAACCAGTGTACTTCTTACATATATTGATTGATGTCTCATGTCTCCCTAAAATGTATAAAACTAAGCTGTGGCTGACCACCTTGAGCACATGTCCTCAGGACTTCCTGAGGCTGTGTCACGGGCACATCCTCAACCTTGGCAAAATAAACTTCCTAAATTAACTGAAATCTGTTTCAGATTTTGTGGGTTCATAGATGGACAGGTAAGTGTTTTTTGTTTTGTTTTTTGGAGACAGGGTCCGGCTTTGTCACCCGAACAAGAGTGCAGTGGCACAATCTTAGCTCACTGCAACCTCTGCCTCCCGGGCTCAAGCCATCCTCAGACGTCAGCCTCTAACCAAGGGAGGGAGCTGGGGTGTCCTGAAGACACTCCCAGTTCCCCAATTTGAGGTCCTTGGCCTGTCTTACTCAGAAGAATGGGCAAAGAGGTCCCAGAGGTGCGGTGAGCTTACCGTTCAAATAAATATCGTGGACCTAAAGAGTTTTGCACAAAAGCAATTTACTGAGAGAGAGCGAGCGAGCGCGAGAGAGCTCCCACGCTCTTCGTGCTGTTGCGGGAGGGGAATCCGGAGGGGACATCTGTATAGGTAAGGAGCAGCGGAGTTTTAACCCTGGAGTTATTCCTTCTTCATTCATGTTCTTGTCCCATGAGAGGAGTTCTTTCAAACTTCCTCTGGAGTGATTGATCTTTGACTCTGATACCGGATTGGCTGCTTGGTCCACAACAGAGCCCCCTCCTCCCAGAGCTTTTTGGCTGGCTTTGTGGACAAAGAAGCTCACCTGGATTCCTCTACCTAGCCCGTGAGCAGGAAACCTAGACAAACAACTTTATGTTCTCGGATGGGGGCATGGATGGAGGCTGGTGCTGGGAAACTCTTGCTTTTGAAAACAAACATGCCCCTCATGGACCTGGGAAGATAAGTTTTTTTCCTTAACACGGTCCCTCACTAGGACTACAGACTGTGCCACTGTGCCAGGCTAATATTTTTTTATTTTTTGTAGATGTTAGATATAGTGAACCCTAAGTTTCTCTTCAAAGAATCAGTTTGTCAGTATATTCAGCTCTCTTATTCTTTAATTCTCCATGTTAAAGTTTAACTTTCTTGTAGTTTCAGTAAACAACCTTTTCCATCAGTTCTAATCAGTAGTTGACATCTGTTCCCCCAGTCTCCTGCCCTGTCCTGACTCATTCCAGTCACCTGCTCTGGTCACTTGCTTTGACCCCTGGTTATCTGCTCTGACCTGTCTGTAACTGTCCTTCCTGCCAAACTACCCACCCTACCACTCTGGCTTGTACCCCTGCTCCCTTTAAAATAGCCGGTTGGAATTGGACTAGACTGTGCGGTTTAACCCTAGCCAATAGGGGAATGACACAACAGTAGGGGTGACCTCTGTCAGGCATAAGTACCCCTTCCCCTCCCTTGTCCAGGTGTGTGCTCACCATTGTTCCATCTGTGAGCCGCACCCTTCTATAGAAGTAAATTGCCTTGCTGAAGAAATTTATATTCAAGTGCTACTTTTGCAGCACTGAAAATTTATCTATAACATAGAGATGGGGTTTCACCATGTTGCCCACGCTGGTCTCCAACTCCTGAGCTTAAGTTATCCACCCACTCCGGCCTCTCAAAGTGCTGGGATTACAGGTGTGAGTCACCATGCCTGGCCAGCATTTCATTGCCTTTTATAACATTGCCATTTTTGAAAAAACAGTCCCTTTAAAAAAAACTACAATATTCCTTATTTCTGGTTTGTCTGATACTTTCTCATGATTAGTTTCAGAGTATGCATTCTGGCCAGAATAGCACATTAGTGATGTTGTCCTCAGGCAGGCACACCTAAAAGCATACAATCTGTGTGTCATCTGACCCTTATTTGTGATTTTAATTTTGATCTGCTGGTCAAGGTATTGTCTGAGCTATTCACATGATAGTTTTTTCTCTTATTCCTAATAAACAATCTATGGGAAGATATCATAAGATCATGCAAATATCCTGCTCCTCATCAAAAATTTAATAATTTTTGCCCAAATGAATCAATATTTACTGTGTGGGCTGAAAAAAATGAAGATTTTCCAGCTCAATTACTCTTTTCACATTTGCAAGTCAGCACTTGGCATTCTTGCATAAGCAAGAGCTCTTCTTTCTTTATATATTTATCTATATGTTATTAGCATGTACTACTGAAAAACTAGGTTGTTTTTTTCCCCCAATGGTTGGTGCTCAAATTGTGCCATATTTGATGAGTGGGAACCCCTTCAAGCTGGCGCCTGTGTTCTTCTTGTGTCATGCCCTATCATTTTGAGCAGTTCCTTACTCCTTGACATAATAAATTGCTTCAGGCTCACCTTGTACCTTTCCTGGCCCACGTATTTTATCTAAGAGCCTTTGAAGAAAGGCTCTCCACTAGGGAATGGTGTTAGAAACCAAAATCTCGGTTCTAAGTCTTAATAATGTTTTAAGGATAGATTTTTAAGATTATAAATTTTTTGGGGGGTCAGAATATAGTTTTGGAGATCCTTAATATATATCACCAAACTGCTTCCTGGAAATGTACTAATTTATTCTCCTACCTGCAGTGCATAAGAATGCACTTCTGTCTCTATGCTCACTAACATTATCTTTTTCCTAACTTTTCAGGTAGAAAAATGTAACATAATTTTTGTTTCCCAGATGATGATGATGATGATAATGATGATGATGATTTGAGACAGAGTCTCACTCTGTCGTCCAGGCTGGAGTGCAGTAGCTCAATCTCGGCTCACTGCAACTTCCGCCTCCCAGGCTCAACTGACTCCCACAACTGAGCCTCCCAAGCTGGAACTGTACATAGGTGCCACAATGCCTTGGCTAATTTTTGTATTTTTTTGCAGAGACGAAATTTCACCATGTTGCCCAGGCCAGTCTTGAACTCCTGGACTCAAGCAATCTGCCTGCCTTGGCCTCCTGAATGCTTCCTAGATTACCAATAAGATTTGTTCATTTATTACCTGTTTTCATTAAATTATCTGTTCAGGCTGGGCGCAGTGGCTCATGCCTGTAATTCCAGCACTTTGGGAGGCCGAGGCAGTTGGATCACCTGAGGTCAGGAGTTTGAGACCAGCTTGGCCAATATGGTGAAACCCTGTCTCTAATAAAAACACAAAAATTAGCCAGGCATGGTGGCCCACACCTGTAGTCCCAGCTACTCTGGAGGCTGAGACAGCAGAATTGCTTGAACCTGGAAGGTGGAGGTTGCAGTGACCCAAGAACACGCCACTGCACTCCAGCGTGGGCAACACAAATCAAGACTCAGTCTCAAACAAAAACAAACAAAAATAAATAAGTTATCTGTTCATGTTTTTCCTACTTTCATAGGAGCTTAGAGTTTTATATCTGTGTGAACCGTTCTCATATTTGGAACAATGATTTTTCTAGTTTCTTTATATTTTAATTTTCTTTGTACTTTTACTTTATATTCAAGTATTTGCTGTTTATATTGAGTCATATCTATCTGTCCTTTGTGAGTTTTTTTTTTCTATTGCTGTAATGCTTAGGGTATATTTTGATAGAACAATAATAAATACTTTAGTGTTAATTATCTTCATGCTGCCCAAATTAAAAGAGGCTTTTTGTGTATGTGGAAAAGAGTGGAGAAGGAAGATTGTTGATTCCTTCCAAAGAAAATGTCATAGTAGTAACAGCTATTACTACTGTAACTGTTAAAGAAAAAGGTGTGTGTGTGTGTGTGTGTGTGTGTCTGTGTGTTTCTCAAGAGCTCTGTTAACCTCAAGACCATTTCTGGACTTTCTCCTTAGGGTCATGTGTAGTTAAAAGGTAAAATAATATTAAGCAAATGTTATTTTTACAAAAGACTAAATGGGGTAAAGATGCCCTCTAGTGGAAAGTTAGGTCCTCTCTACAATCAAACTGAAAGCACAGAAAATCTAGTATCCCTTAATTTATAAAATGCTCCACATACTCAATTGTTATGTGGGGCTTTTGCTTTTTTGTGAATAATAGCATCAATAGCAGAGTTAAGAAATCAATTTCCTCATAGTTCATATGTTCTTTTTGAAGGGATTTTGTTTACTTTGCTTCCAAGATGCATTATTCTATAAACAGGAACAACCAAATTGTCATGGTCACCAAATTCCATTTTCTCTATTCAAAAAAGGTATTAGTTATTCAATCCACTCTTTCCGGTAAGCTTACACAAGTAAATATTTGCTTGTTCAATATATAACCTGAATGTGTTATCAGAATCTGCTTTAATGTTATGAAAAATTGCTTTATTATTATGAAAGAAAATATTTTGCAAAATTATCAAGATAACTAATGTCAAAATAAATATCTTAAAAAGGATGACAGAAATGCTTATTTTATGACTTTCAGAGTTAATGTTCTTGAAAAAGAGATTGCTCTGTAGAGGTTTTTTTTTGTTTGTTTGTTTTTTTGTTTTTTTTTTTTTTGGTATACCCTTAGAGGCTACCCAAGGATCTTGTTCATAGTGGAAATAATAAACATTGCTGGTAGGAGGGGAGACAAGTTATTTCCTAATCATCTGATGTAAAATCTCTTTTGGACAAATTATTAACATGATTAGAGTGGCAAGATATCTGTAAAATGCTAAAATTCATTGTTTCATTTATTAAAAACTATCCTATAAGATTCACACATAGACAGCCCCTTGGTTATGACAAAAGTACAAATAGTACTGAAGTACAATAGTAAAAGCATGGCTTTTTCAATAAATTGTTCTGAGTCAATTGGATATCTATATCTACAAGAAAGGAACCTTAGCTTCTACCTCATACCATATACAAAAACGAACTCCAGATGGATCACGGATCCAACTGTGGGAGGTAAAACAGCAAAACCTCTGGAAGAAAACATGAACAGCTAGGAGATGACAACTATTTCTCAAACGGGGCAGAAAAAGCACTAACCATAAAGGAAAAGATTGCCACATTGGACTTAATTAAAACTGAGAGCTGCTCTACATAAAAAACACCGTTAAGACAGTGAAAAGGCAATCATTCATAGGGGGAAGATATTAGCAATACATATATTCAATTAAGGACTTTTATTATGAGTACGTAAAGAATTCCTACAAACCAGTAAGAATAAAACAGTAGAAAGATGCCAAAAGACTTAATAGAGACTTGACAAAAAAAGGCATTCTGGTGATCAATAAACTCATGAAAATGTGTTCAACTTCTTTGACTAATAAAAATAAATTCATATCACAATATGACCACTACAAATACAGCTGTGCTGGTAAATGTTTAACAATGGGCTTTCCAGAAGGGAAAGAAAGATATGTATGCATGTAGTACAATGTTACAAATAATAATAAAACATACAATACCCTTTATGGTAAATTCCATATAGCCAATAGCCAGTTGATTCCTCTCCTCCTCCTCCTCCTTCTTTTTCTTCTTTTCTTCTTCCTCTTCTTCCTCTCCTCCTCCTCCTCCTTCTTTTTCTTCTTTTCTTCTTCCTCTTCTTCCTCTTCTTCTCCTTCTCCTTCTTCTTCCTCTTTTCCCCTTCCCCTTCCTCGTCCTCTTCTTCCTTTTTTTTTCTTTTTTGAGACAGGGTCTTGCTCTGTTGCCTAGGCTGGAATGCAGTGGCACCACCATGGCTCACTGCAGCCTCAACCTCCTGGGCTCAGGCAATCCTCCCACCTTGGCCTTCCCAGAAACTGGGACCACAGGCCTGAAGTACCATGTCCAGCACAGGCGTCTCACAATGTTGCCCAGGCTGATCTTAAACTCCTAGATTCAAGTGATCTTCCTGTCTTGGCCTCCCAAACTGTTGGGATTATAGGCGTGAGTCACAGTACCCGGCCTGCCAGTTGATTCTTACAGATGTTTTTGTTGATT
The DNA here is from genome assembly GCA_963573385.1 of Cacajao melanocephalus. Lineage (NCBI taxonomy): Eukaryota > Metazoa > Chordata > Mammalia > Primates > Pitheciidae > Cacajao > Cacajao melanocephalus. The sequence goes on from CAUYLG010017199.1 coordinate 25,791, forward strand.
TTTGCTGAACTCCTGTATCTGTATCTAAAGTTGCAATTCAACCATGCTTTTACAAATTTTTATTTATACTAGGCACAACGTATCAACTACAAACATGGCACTTTAGAATTTAATCTGCATTATTAACATTTTCTATATCACTTTCTTAAGTCTACACAAATCAACAAAATAATAAATTAAGCCTTGAAATGAGCAGGCTTTCACAGTTTCCATGGTATAAATACTCCGCTGTGGCCTTTGTCAAGTTAGCCACATGACATTGCTGGAGAGATGCAGAACAGCATACCATGATACAGCATTTCCACCACACAGATACAGTTGTTGTAAATAACCTTAAGAGCACAGACAATAGGCAAATATAGTATAGAGGTGATGAATTTCAAACACTTATCACCTTTGTAATATATAAAATATAAATAAGTTATATATTGCTTATATAGTTGTATATATGTGTGTATCTATACTATATATTGTAATATAACTTATTTAAATTTATATAATTTAATGTTTAGTAATGTGTTTAACAATCAGCTCACAGAATTCCTGAAGAGGTAAGCATTGGTTCCCGAGAGCCAGTATGACCCAACTCCCACACACCATTGAACCTGCCAAAATGAACAGATAGCCAATACTAAGTGAGGCCATATGTATGACCTTACAATTCAATTCCTAGATATATATCCAACAGAAATATACAAATATATTCACCAACAATGTGTACAAAAATATTCATAGCAACACTTTTTGTAATAGCCTTGAAATGCAAGCAACCCAGAAGTTCATCAATAATAGAATAGATAAATTATGATCCACTCAAAAACAAGAATGAACAAACTACTGTCACGTGCCAATATGAATGAATATCATAAACATAATGTTGAATGAAATAAGTCAGATCCAAAGGTATACAGGCTGTATGTTCATATGTATATAGAGTTCAAAATAGGCAAAAGTAATCCATAGTATGAAAGTCAGGGCAGTGGCTCCTTGTGCGGTCCAAGTCCAAGGGGAAATCCAGTGTCCTGGTTATATTCATTTTCTTATTTTGATCGTTACAGGTGTTTCTAGTTTGTGAAAGTTTATTAAACTGTACAACTTAAGATCTGTGCACTTTTCTGTGGTTGTTACATTTCAGTGGTTTACTTTAAAACACTTAAAGCACCACTGCTTAAATAAAAAAAAATAAAACTGACCTAAATGACAATTCCAAGGTAAAATGTAAGTTACCTAATTTAATTATATCTGAAGGAGTAGAAAAGTAGAAACCAGTAGGTTAAGTAATGGGGTAACATTATTTCACCATGAGACCCAGTACAAAAAATATCATTTCTTTCACAACTCTACCTCAAAACAGAAGTATTAGTGGGCTATACAAACCAGGAAATGGTTGAAAGAAAAATCTTACCAAATATCTGTATTAATCTTAAAAATTTCAGTCCAGAATTAATGACAGCTAAAAAGAAAAGAAAAACTGAATCCCAAAATAGCTAAACCTTTCATGCATCTAAATTGCATCAGAAAATAATGTATCTAATTAAATTCTACATTGTCCCCATATGAATTTAATGATAAGAATGAAATAGCCTTTTAAAAAGTTTTCAAAGACATAACGTCTTCATTTTTTTTACTTTTGGCCTGAAGCCACGACAGAAAACAGCTGCAAGCTAATAAAATGGCGAGGAAAGGAGTGCTTCTTAGTGAAAGTTATGGGTAAATGATTAAACGAATGGTGGAAATGGAGTGAGGAACTCATCAACCATAAATGCAGTGGAAGACAAGGAGTAGCTTTCTGCTGAGTAGGAGTTAATTTAACATTATATATTGCAGATAAAAATATTTTCCCAAGATTACTGACTCCCCTAGATCTAGATCTAGGTTTTCAAATTAGTATTAATTTACTTCTGAAGGGTTTCTTCTTTCATAGAGCAAACCAAAATATTACACACAAAAGGACATTAGCCACTGTTCCCACATAGTGATCTCCTCTTCAGGAAGCTTTACTGCTACAGCACATTTCACATTTCATAAATTTTATGCCTGTTTTGCCGTAGATGTTCCATCCTATGTGAGTTACTTAGCAGAACTAAGTTTAAGAATATGTGGAAATGTCTAAAAGAGTGATCATTTTTAGATGGATGTGAAAGAAAGAAAGCTTTTCTTGAAGGTTAGCCTTACATTTTGGTCAAGGATGAGAACCATTGCTGGACATCAGCTTGGCAATAAATCTACCTATCTCCTTTGAAAGGAGTCTTTAATCAGCAATCAAAGGTCATAGCACTGTGATAGATATTTGACTCAACACATATACCATTTTGACAAATCAGAAAAATTGGCTCAGATTGACTGAACAGCCAGGCAAATATATTACTTGGGCAAATCAAACAAGGTTTACATATCCAAATGTGTGGAATGAAGAAGGAGCAGTTAGGATACGTAGCAGAAAGATCCACTCTCAATCTCTATTAACAGATAGAAGTGCTTACACTATACAGTCCCTCAGATTGGCCACATCAGCAGACACACAGTTGAGGATGGTAAGTTTGAGCAAGTGAGGCTCACATTAGACCTTTCAAAGGTCAACTTCCTCTTCAAACCCAGTGTTACATACATGATGCTAAAGCAGTCCTGGTACATGCTGACAAAAACTGCACCTGGCCAGGTGTATCTCACTCATCTCAAAGTATACATGATATACAAATACATTTGCAGGAATAGGTAACAGAGTATTCATATGCCTAAATAAACCTCTTATTCTTTACCCTCAACCTCTCCAAGCTAAAGCAGCTTGGGCCAGATATGACCCTGAATTCCATGCTGTGAAGTTACAGCAAGCACCTATTCTCCAGATGGCCCTGGGAGTCATGGTATTGCACCCTTGGACCAGCTCTAAGACCTAATCTGCAGGCCTAGATTTACTCATTTTGGCAACAAATGTGTATGAGAATCATGAGTTAGAAAAAGAACAGACTGCAAAATATCTTCCCCAGTTATTGACTGTCCAATTATGTAGTCACTTATCATAAAAAGACAATTCTATATCATTATTTTGTATGCTCTTTTGTTGTGTTTGTTCTTACCTTCTAAGCCTTTGATTGAAATATGAAGATATTTATATCTAGCCATCTTCCATCACTTTAAGGTCTCCTTTCATCAGGTGAAATGCTTATTTGCTTTGGACATTTCCTTTCTTTCAATGCAGTTTTGAAGGATTCGGTGCCAAGTTGTGTCTCAGTGCAATCTCAACACTTTGGGCCTATCAATAGCTTAATTCATAATATTTGAGCTTGAATAATAATGCTAGAAGTTACACATTTCTGCCTAAAGCTTCACCTACCTTAACTACTCTTTCACACTGAAGCTCTTCTGCATCCCGGGTCACTCTGCTGAGGCAGAGAGCTGATTTGGATCAGGAGACAGGGTCAAACCCTGGCTTTACCACCTGCTAGCTTTGTAATCTCAGTTAAGTCCCATAGACCTTGAGCTTTGCTTCTTTCATCAGTAAAATGGGATTGAATCTACCTCATAGTTTTATAGTGACAATTGACAATCGAGATAATGTTTGTAAACTTGTAAAGAACAGTGCCTGACACAGTCTATGTTCCATAAGTATCAACTGAGTCTAAATCTGACAGATGTAGTCTGTTGGAATTTAGCATGTGCAAACATTTATTGTCGATACTCTTTACTGCCAATGATAGGTTTCGTTTTAAAAATCTCTAAATTTCAGCAATCAATTAATTGCTAGAATTTTAGAGGATGGATTTGTTGTATCCTGAATAGAAATAAAAATTCTTGCAGCTAAAAGCATTTCCTTGTATGTGAAATTAAGGCTTGTGACTACATGCCAAGCAATTCAGAAATAATTATCTTATTCTGGACTGCCACTCACCCTCTTGGAAGCTTCTGAGAAAATTAATGAGTTTGTCCAAAAATCTGTGGAACTCAAGTAAATTTTCACTGGACTGTTTGATTGCTCATTCTGTTGGGTGGATTATAGTTTATTGGAGGGGGGGCCATAGTTGACAGCGCAGCTGGATGTACCAAGAAGCAGGGAAAGAAAATCACCCCAAATAGGTATTAATATTTTAATTGGTTTCACAAGGCACTTAGCAGACTCTATTAAGGAGCTAATGATGAATTTTAAAGAAATACCAAAAGAGTGCCATCATAACCATTTAGGGTTTTCTATTTTACATTCATGAATATTAATTGGACACATTACCACTGTCTAAAAATGGTCTAATAAATATTTACCAAGGACAGCTGGCTATTAGACTTAACCTAGCACTTTCAAACTATGTTAATTTTGGCAATGAATGTCCAGATTACTAAGATTGTTTAGGGATTCTAAAGTTGGAAAAGCAACTTTTTTTCCACTAAAACCAGTATATTTTTGTTCTACCAGTACTGCATTTAAAAAATATTAACATTAGAAACAAAGAATCATGATCTTATTTGCTATTTAATATATTTTAAACCTCTTACAAAAGAAAAGGCCTATAAACAGAATATAGAATTTCTTGAAGTTTAAAGGTTGAAGAATTCCAAAAAGTAAATCCAAGTAATTAATTTAGCAGCCTGGGAGGAGGTTAAAGACACTTAATTATGCTAATACCTGAGTCAGAATCTGGGTTTCCCTTTTTTCTAGGTACATTGCCTTTGCTAAGTAACAACTTATCTGAGCTTTTTTTTTTTTTCTTTTTTGAGGTGGGGTCTCACTCTGTCACCCAGGCTGGAGTCCAGTGGAATGATCTCAGCTCACTGCAACCTCCACCTCCCGGGCTCAAGTGATCCTCCCACCTCAGCCTCCCCACCAAGTAGCTGGGACCACAGGCGTGCTCATCACATCTGGTTAATTTTTTGCATTTTTTGGTAGAGACAGAGTTTCACTATGTTGCCTGGGCTGGTCTCAAATTCCTGAGCTCAAGCCATCTGCCCACCTCAGCCTCTCAAAATGCTGGGATTACAGGCATGAGCCACCTTGCCCAGCCTTCTCTAAACTTTAGTTATTTCGCCTGCCAAGTGGGGACTGATACCCACTTCTAAGATTGTTGCAAAAATTCAATCATGTGTGTAAGATGTCTGGTATGTGGTAACTCAACAAAACATTTCTTATCTCTTTTTTCACTTTTTAAGCTCCAGTTGAGAAGATAAGCTATAAACCCATAAAGAGGTAATGAAAAATCCAAGAGTTAAGTCACAATTCGTATGCACTGAGGTGGCTGGAGAAGATGATCTCTAAAGCCCCTTGCAGCTATAAACATTGATTATTCTATGACAGCTGTATAATGAATTGACAATTGTAAGATGTGGACAGTAAGCGCTCTTAGGTCCAAGAGGGGAGCTGCTGCCTTGGGCTACAATGGTTTAGGAAAGCCAGTAAAAAATTCTGAGCTGTGTGAACTGCAATAAAAGCTCAATTCAATTAGGAGCATGACTAGCAAGAGTCTGATTATAATACAAATTCAGGCCAAGCTGAGGAGAATAAGAAACGAAATACTGGTGAGAAAGGAGAAAGGAAAAGGCAGTATCAGCAATTCGGTTTGTGAAACAGACAAAGAATATTAAGTAGCTATGCTTCTCATCCTTACAACAGTCTTATAAGGCATTCAAAGTATATTAGCCTTGTTGAGAATCTCCTTTGAGTATCAGCATCTGTTAGAAATGTGTTTGGCAACAAATAATAGAAAACCTGGACATCAGTGGCTTAAACAAAGTCTTTTTTTTTTTCTTACCTGGAAAAATCCTAAAGGTAGACGGTCCAGAGTTGGTGCCTCTGCATAATGACATTATCAAGGCTCTTTCTTGCTCTTTCTAGCTAGGCTCTTTCTGGGTCTCTGTCTCATCATCGTTAGAATGACAGCATTTGCACTTACATTTTGTTGGCTTATGCTCATTTGGTGGCTGCTATACCTCTGGGCATCACATTCGTACTCCATCCTGAAAAGAGACAGAAGGGCAAAGGAACAGAGAGTGTGGGCAGGTGGCATACCCATGAGTCTGAACCTTTTTATTAAGAGAGTTAAAGCTTTCCTGGAAAGTTGCCCAAGACTTGCAAGATTTTCTCTTGCAATTTTCCTCTGGCCAGAATTGTGTCTCATGGCTGCCCATAGAGGAAGAAAGGGGATGTGGATAGGGTTAATCAGCCAACCCCCAGTGGAGACAAAATTGTTGAGGGCCTTGTAAAAGAATTATTACAAAAGATAAAACCAGGGAATTATTTTCCTTAATCAAGAATTTTCAACTCACTAAAAAATTAAACTTTTAAACATTTTGAGGTTTTAGATTCAAATACAATTGTAAAAAATAATATAGTGAGATCCTTTTCCTCCAATGATAACACCTTACAAGCCATAGTACAATGTAACTACTAAGATATTGACATGGACAGAGCTAAAATACAGAATTCTATCACCGTAAAGATTTCTCATATTACCCATTCATAGATACAGCTCTCACGCCCCCTGTCCCTTCTTAATTTCTGGCAACCACTAATCCATCCCCCTTTTCTATAAATTTGTCTATTTAATAACTTTATATAGAGCAGGCACAGTGGCTCACCCCTGTAATCCCAGCACTTTGAGAGGCTGAGGAGGGCAGATCTTTTGAGTCCAAGAGCTTGAGACCAGCCTGGACAACATGGTGAAAACCTGTATCTACAAAAAAATATAAAAATTAGCTGGGTGTGGTGTGGTGAAGCATGCTTGTAGTTCCAGCTACTTGGGATGTCTAGGTGAAAGAGTCACTTGAGCCCAGGAGATGGATAGAGGTTGCAGTGAGCCGAGATTGCACCCCTGCGTTCCAGTATGGGTGACAGAGTGAGACCCTGCCAAAAAAAAAGAAAAAAAAAAAAAAAGGCTGGGCCAGGCGGCTCAGGCCTATAATCTGAGCACTTTGGGAGGCCGAGGCGGGCAGATCATGAGGTCGAGAGATTAAGACCATGCTGGCCAACGTGGTGAAACCCTGTGTCTACTAAAAAAAAAAAAAAAAAAAAAAAAAAAAATAAGATGGCCAAGTGGCCACGTCCCGTAATACCCAAAAAAACAGGGGCCTGGGGCGGGAGAAAAAATTAAAAAAGGGGGGGGGGGT
>CAUYLG010017200.1:0-32606 GCA_963573385.1 Cacajao melanocephalus
AATACAAAAATTAGCTGGGTGTGGTGGCACGCATCTGTAATCCCAGCTACTCCAGAAGCTGAGGCAGGAGAATCACTTACCCGGGAGGCGGAAGTTGCAGTGAGCTGAGATCGCGCCACTGTACTCTGGCTGGGCGACAGAGTGAGACTCAGTCTCAAAAAAAAAAAATGTGGAAGTATAACCCTAAAATAATGATAATGGTAAAAGACATAGTACGGTAAATACTAGGCAATAGAAAATTCTCAGCTCCATTATCATCTCCTGGGACCACCCTCCTATATGTGGTCCATCCTCGACCAAAGCATCATTATGTGGTGCCTGACTGTGCTACTCAAACGTATTATAATGAGACCATGTATATTTGTCTTGACCACAAAAATGTCCTGAGAAACGGAGTAAAGTGCTTTGCTGAAATATAGATGACCTCTGTCAGTGTTCTCCTACCGAGGAGGCTGTTACCCCAATGTGAAAATAAAGGAACTGGCTTTAGAGGTTCTGCAGTGAGACTAGGTATTGAGAGGAAGAAACATCCAAAGGCCTCCCACTCGGTCAGCAGATTCTGTCCCTTGGTGGCATCCAGGGTGGTTGCAATCGTACGGTTTAAATTTCTGTGATGATCCATTGGAGCTTCAAGTTCAGCCTCAAAGCATTAAGCTCTGTTTTCTGAACATCATTTTATATGGCAAGGTCCCGAGATTCTAATTTGTTCTTGTGTTCATTATGTGACATAGAGTGCAAATTAAGGGAACCATCCAATACACCTTCCAGAAACAGTCCTCTCCCTGTTTCTTTGTGTGCTTGACTGGCTCATGGCCTGGGGGAAACCATCACTTCAATCCCTTCAAGTCCATTTCCCGATGTTTGTGCTTTCGTGCATTTTTAGTCCTCAAAGGATTTTTTTCTCTCTCTCTTGGGTAAGACAGCTTTAGAGGCCTCCTGGGATAGGAATTATAATACAAGTGAAAACAAAGGAGGAAAAATAAAAATGGCTACTCTTTATTTTACTGAACCATTCAACTTGACATTATCTGGAAATCCAAAAATTTACGAACATACTTTTCCTAGCCTACCCTTTGTTATGCTGCTGGTGAAATGTATGAGGTCAACACCTTTTACCCTTTTTTCCCCGTTGTCCCAAATTCCCCTGCTCCCCAGAGTTAGTTTCAAATGGCACTCTGCTAGTTTTGGCCGGCATACCTACCAGTGGCTTGGAGATGTTTTCATGACATTTTTGTGGTCAAGACAAATATACATGGTCTCATTCTAATACATTTGAGTAGTACAGTCAGGCACCACATAATGATGCTTTGGTCAAGGATAAACTACATGTAGGAGCGTGGTCCCAGGAGATTATAATGGAGCTGAAAACTGTATTATTGCCTAGTATTTACCATGCTATGCTTTTTATCATTTATCATTATTTTAGAGTATACTTCCACTTTTTTTTTCCCTCAAAACTTGAAAAGTGAAGCTCATTTTTTTTAATGGTGTTGGCTAGAGTTTAATATGGTTTTCAAAAGCCTTAAAAAAAATTTTAGCAGAAGCAGAGCACACACAGAGAGAAATTATTTTTCTGTACTACACTTTAGTTGGTAATTTTGTACACAGGATTCTATTTCTGCTGCTACCAAGTTAAAATGCAAAAGTGGAATACATTCCAATGAGTAAGAAGCAGGTCTGTTCATTCCCAGCTTATGGGAAACTCAGGACACACGTTAAGGTTTTGTTTCCCAGCAGCAAATAGCTAGGACACATAGCTTCAATTTACTGAGATTCAAAGAAGTCAAATCAGACTTAATTCCCCATGAAGTAAATCACAGCACCCTGCTCTGTGGTTTGACTGACAGGTACGTCCATTATTCTGAAAGGTCTTGTTACTTTCAGTAGAGCTTGTTATTCTTAGCCCTAAAAAAAATCACGCCATGTGACAGGGCACCTGAGACTGAGGAATGGGGCACCAGTACTTTCCACGCTTTCTATCTTACATCCTACAACTTGAAACATCCAGGAAAGAAGTGGAAAATCCACCTATCAGATGTGTGCTCTGACCCATTCCAAATGTCTGGTGTTTGGGAAACATTTAAGGGATCATCTCTTTTGTATCAATGTTTTTGATACTGTGTAATTGCAGCTATATTCGCTTTGTTTTGTTTTGTTTTGAGACAGAGCCTTGCCCTGTTGCCCAGGCTGGAGTGCAATGATGTGATCTCAGCTCACTGCAACCTCTGGCTCCCAGGTTCAAGCAGTTCTCCTGCCCCAGCCTCCCAAGTAGCTGGGATTATAGGTGCACACCAACATGGCCAGCTAATTTTTTGTATCTTGAGTAGAGACAGGGTTTAACTATGTTGGCCAGGCTGGTCTCGAACTCTTGACCTCGTGATCAGCCTGCCTCAGCCTCCCAGAGTGCTGGGATTACAGGCATAAGCCACCTTGCCCGGCCATTACAACTATATTTTGAGATTAACCAGCAATCATAAGTTTTTTGTTTTCAGTCTAGAGTTTAGAAATGTGGGTGACAATTTCAACTTATTTAGTATCCATAAAAACTCAGGAGCTGTGATACAAATAAAAATGTAATACTTTTAACTTTTTGCAAAAGTATAGAACACATTTCTATATGTGAACTGTATGAACACAATCTGTATGAACACATTTCTTTTTATTGTCTCTGGAAAGAAAAAATCCAGTTTTGTTTTATCAGTCCTTAGAAAAAGATTTATGAGTTAAATGCACCAGTGGCCAGGTGCGGTGGCTCACATCCATAATCCCAGCACTTTGGGAGACTGAGTAGGTAGGATTGCTTGAAGCCAGGAGTTCAAGACCAGCCTGGGCAACATAATGAGACCCTGCCTCTAAAAAAAAAAAAATTTAACGTACGCTAGGCATAGTGGTGTGTGCCTATAGTCCCTGGTACTTAGGAGGCTAAGGTAAGAAGATCACTTGAGCCCTGGGGTTGAGGGTACAGTGAGGCCTATGATCGCACCACTGCACTCCAGCCTGGGTGACGGTGAGACCCTGTCCCTAAAAATAATTAAAATTCAAAATGTGGCAGTGACAGAAGGAAAAATGATTCTGCTTCTCCCAGCATTCCGCCTCTGCAAATTGAGTTAGTGCATTTCATAGGTCAGAACTATGTAAATTATACCTGCATATTTTAGTCCTGCATATTTCTTCATAAGCAAGAAAAGCGTCTAATAAATACAATGAAATTTCATTCATGTCTTTATTTAAGGGATGAATACAACGTCGTAGTACATAATCATGTACATCAATTATGGATACAGATTTAATTCTGACTGTGCGTCTTTAGAAAGGCAGCTGATTGGCAAGACATTATTGGATCAAAAACTGCAGTCTGTTAGAACAGGAGCTGACAGGGAACCTAGAGGCCAGCATTTCCATGCCCTGCCTGATGTTTACCATTTGACCATGTTTGAACTAAGGAATGAGGCTCATTTGGCTTTGTTGTTTTTTTAGATGAACGCTTTTGGCTTTTTGTTGTTGTTATGGTTACTTCCCATTGATTTATTCCTCTAACCATTTAGACTCCCATTCATTCAACTATGGCCAAATGGGACTAGAACGAAAAAATGAATAATGCAAATTATTGCATACTACCTGATAAATGCAAATTCTACTGCTCTTTCTCCAAGAGGCCCAGATGCTCACACTGGGAGCCACCGGGAGCTTCAGGTGCTGGCCCAGCAGCCCCTGGCCATGTTTTTAAGTGTATATCAGGTGACTACTCACCTATTGCACTTCTGTCCGATTTTCTAAGGAGTCTTTAAAACTTCAGACAGCAATTTCAAACCCACTTTCCACTTATTTCACAAGGTACCATAGAATCACTGTTCCAAGCATGAGGCCTCTGGAGGGTTTACATAGCAGTGAATGTTCAGTGTTAAGTCTTGCCTTCCATCATAGGAGAGAAATTTATCAATTCCTTTGGGTGTCAGTTTTAGAGCAATACAACTACAACAATATTTTGAAACACAAGTCCTTCTTTTTTTTTTTTTTTTTTTGGAGGTAGAGTCTTGCTCTGTCTCCCAGGCTGGAGTGCAGTGGCGTGATCTCGGCTCACTGCAACCTCCGCCTCCCAGGTTCAGGCAATTCTGCCTCAGCCTCCCAAGTAACTGGGACTACAGGCACGTGCCACCATGCCCAGTTAAGTTTTTGTATTTTTAGTAGAGATGGAGTTTCACCCTGTCAGTTAGGATGGTCTCAATTTCCTAACCTTGCAATCCACCAGCCTTGTCCTCCCAAAGTGCTAGGATTATGGGCATGAGTCACCAAGCCCAGTGACAAGTCCTTTTTTTTTTTTTTTTTTTTTTGAGATGGAGTTTCACTCTTGTTACACTGGCTGGTTTCGCTATTGTTACCCAGGCTGGAGTGCAGTGGCGCAATCTTGGCTCACTGCAACCTCCGCCTCCTGGGTTCAAGCAATTCTCCTGCCTCAGCCTCCCGAGTAGCTGGGACTACAGGTGTGCACCACCATGCCCAGCTAATTTTTGTATTTTTTTTTTAGTAGAGACGGGGTTTCACCATGTTGACCAGGATGGTCTCGATCTCTTGACCTCATGATCCACCTGCCTCGGCCTCCCAAAGTGCTGGGATTATAGGCATGAGCCACCACGCCCGGCCAGCAAGTCCATTTTTAATAAGATAGATTTCCAGGTAATAGTACTGCTAGAAATAACATACAATGATCTACTGGTTCTGAATATGCTACTGAACATCTGAATACGCTGAATACCTCCCCCTCCTCTTTCCAAGCTATGTTCTGTACCAGTTTACTCCAAGAAGCTGAAAAACTTCAACTACAGCTAACTATGATTGTTCTAATTTCCATAGTATGGGTCCTATCCCACCCAACCAAACTACGAATGACAGAATATTGAGTAAAGGGCTTCAGTTATAGACAGTCCCTGACTTATGATGGTTTCTCTTACAAGTTTTCAACTTTACCAGTGTTCAAAAGTGATATGCGTTCAGTAGAAACCATACTTTCAGTACCCATACAACCATTCTGTTTTCACTTTCAACATTTTATTATAAAATAGGTGTTGCGTTAGATGATTTTACTGAACTGTAGACTAATGTAAGTGTTCTGAGTATGTTTAAGGTAAGCTGGGCTATGCTATGATGTTCAGTAGGTTACATGTATTTAACTCATTTTTTATTTACAGTATTTCTACCTTATGATGGGTTTATGGGGAGGTAACCCCGTTATAAGTTGAAAAGCATCTGTATATTCATTCCTACAATCACTGGTGATTACTTTGTCCAAGGAATTATTTTAGACATTTTAGGGAACACAAAAAGAAGTGACATTTAGTCCCAGCTATCAAGAAAACTTTAAATCTGACCCATCTGAAAAGAGAAGGAACATACCTGGTCCAGTTAGGTAGAGCCGGGAGCAGAATCCAGGAGGAAGCCACACCGAGCAGGGGTCTCTGGTGTTCTAGCGTGATGGATAGTGACTGGCACCAGGTGTGAGAGGAGAGGATGGATTACACCTGAATGGAACAGAGGCTCTTAAGGCAGAACGTCCAGGGTCTTAGAGAGGCATCAAGCTCCTCTCCAACAATGTTCCCCAAACGAGTCATTTGAGGACCAAGGTCACAATTTTTGCCATTTCTGATGACATTTTTGCCATTCTAGTAACCTCCTTTACTGTTGTTTACTTATTATTTTTCTTTAAATGGACTTACCATTTTTACATAAATAAATTTATGTTAAAAGGTTTATGTTAAAAAGAAATTTTGCAATACTACCATGAAATGAAATGCCAGTATTTCTTGCTGTCATGAGATGGTAGTGCTAAAAAATGCAATATAAAAATATAATGAAATTCAGCACTGTTGCCCACCAAAGCATCCAGGTCTGAGGTTTGATCCGTTTTTGTTAAAAAGGGAAAAGAGCAGGTATTGGGAACATGATAAAGATAGTCCAACCCCACACTGAGCCAGCCTGAGACTAAGGAATTGAAAGGGAATCGGAGAAGGGATAACTTCCTTGCCCTCTGACTGGATGTTTTCTAGCTCACAGTCTGTGATTTACCTAAAGACCCCTAGTGCCACCAGTGTGACATACTTCACCCCAGAACAGAGGGAAGGAAAAAACGGTGGACAGTGCTTTGGGGCCAGTTGTACTCTGGTCTCTGCAGAGCGAAGGTGTGCTGTGTTAGGGCTGGGACCAGGTTTGGCTATCTGTGTTGACCCTGCAGATTCTACGAAGGTTGATTTCCATAATCCCTAGCACAGCGGGGAGCACACAGTAGATACTTAATCAAGAGTCTTAAATTAAGTCTCATTGATGCCCTAGACTCTTTTTCTGTTTCATAAGAAGTAGAAAATGAAGCTGACAGTGATTCTTTGCATCTCATAATATCACATCCCCCTCCTAAAAAAGGAATATTGATAGAAAACTAAAAGGTATAAAACCTAACAAAAATCATCTGGTGAATAGATCCCTTGGGATACACAAGAAGAAGATATAGGTGCATTTAAATAATCCCAAAGGAAAATAAGAAATCTCTTGGCAGGCGCAGTGGTTCATGCCTGTAATCCCAGCACTTTGGGAGGCCAAGGTGGGCAGATCACGAGGTCAGGAGATCGAGACCATCCTGGCCAACATGGTGAAACCCCATCTCTACTAAAAATACAAAAAAAAATTGCTGGGCATGGTGGCCCATGCCTGTAGTCCCAGCTACTTGGGAGGCTGAGGCAGGAGACTTGCTTGAACCCAGGAGGCGGAGATTGCAGTGAGCCGAGATCGGGGGTGGAACACGAGTGTGGTTCCAGCTACTTAGGAGGCTGAGGTGGGAGGATTGCTTGAGCCCAGAAGGTCGAGAGTAAGCCGAGATTGTGCCTTGCACTCCAGCCTGGATGACAGAGCGAGACCCTGTCTCATGAATGAATGAATGAATGCCTGTCCAAATAAATAAATGCTCGTCCAATTGCTGACAAGGAGCTGGAGTGTGTACACAAGGCCCCAAGCACAGCTCTGTCCTCCATGGAGCTGGCTTTATTCTCCCTGTGTTTCCTGCTCAGGTGCCCTTTTTTCTTTCATTTCTCACAACACTGTCACCTGTCACTTGGCATTCAGCAACTGAACGAGGAGCAGGAGAGCACGCTAATGCATCGCAAATGGAGTTGCTGCATTTTCTTAAAAGGACTGTCATGAGCGTTTCATGTTAACATGTTACTCGGAATTGTGTGTTTTAAGTGGGCTATTTTCTGGAACACATATCATTATGAATAGAAGACGTTAAAGTACTGATTGCCACTTGAGAATGTAACTTTAAAAGTGATTGTACTGCATTTCTAAAATTTGCATTTTTAAAGCAAGTTTCTCCCACAAATAACACCTTACCCAAGACACCTCCAGGCAGAACGTTGTTTCTTACAGTGTATAATATGTTAATATTTGATTTCAGCAATTACAGAATAACATAATTTACTTGTAATAAACTCAAAAAAGTGATAGCTATACTATGATTTGTAGATGTTCTTAAGAAATATGGAATCTTATTCCAGACAAGCATTTCTATAACTTTCTGGTGTTTTAAATGATGCTAATGAAGATCTGACATCAGTTTACCACATTTTTGAAAATCAAATTATTGGCTCAGCCTCTAATGAAACGCAGTCTTAAAGCAGTTTTAACAACCATTTACATTTTTTTCTAAAAACCTCACTCTGCCATTTCTATAGGGTCCCTGACTAGAAATATCAAAAGTCTACATGAATATAAAAAACAACATAATACAGTCTATTTTTCAAAGAAATTGAGATTAATGCAAAATATTTGAGTTCTCTGTTTTTTATATGAATCATAAATGTGTATTCACTGGCAAAGCCTTCTCTAAGCCTCGGTTTCCTCATCTGTCAGTTGGAGGGCAATCCTGTTTAGCTCAGAGGGTTGCCAGGAGATTTAGTAGAATGCTGAATAATAAATACTAAGCACAGTGCACGCCGACATGTACTGTCCTTGGTCTGTGCTCTAATATTGAAGCAGGATATTTCTCTGACCCCTTCGCGGGACCCACAACAGGGGTTCCTCACTTACCCAGCTTGCTGCTTTCAACTCTGTTGGAAACAAGTTTATAACATCAGGAAGAATCCACACCGAGACAACGGATCACTGAGCAAGGCTAGTTCACTTCCTGCAGGAAGGGTGCAACTCGCTGGCAGTCTTGCCACGAGATCACACTTGAACAAAGGAGACAGGGACATTTATAACTTTTATAACCTGATACAGTCGCCCTACTGCTGTGTCCAGTTTCCATTGGCCAGAACAGGACCTCACATTCTATGCTTGACCTGATTGGCTAAAAACTTGGAAATTTCCTGAACAGATAAGGGGAAAGAAGATGAGGAAGAAGACAAGGAAGAAGAAGAAGCTGATCAGGAGAAGGTCAGGAGGGTTTCCAAATAAGGAATGGCATGTGCCAGGGTTTGGAGCTTGCCCAGTTCTGGTCAGACATGCCAGACCGAGTCAAGGTAGCTGATTTAAGACGTTGCTGCTTTAGAGAATATGTATACATGGTTATATGTTTATGCTAATAGCGGAAAATGGCCATAGAGCAAGACATTGTAACTCCTTATAATGTGGTCTAAGATCTAAACTTTGGGCCAAGGCAGGTGGATCACGAGGTCAAGAGATCGAGACCATCCTGGCCAACACGATGAAACCCCATCTCTACTAAAAAAATGCAAAAATTAGCTGGGCGTGGTGGTGCATGCCTGTAGTCCCAGCTACTCAGGAGGCTGAGGCAGGAGACTCACTTGAGTCTTGGAGGCGGAGGTTGCAGTGAGCCAAGATCATGCCTGCACTCCAGCCTGGTAATAGAGCAATACTCTGTCTCAAAAAAAATAAAGATATAAACTTTGAAGAACTTTCCCATGTCTCACAAACTCCTCATGGGAGGAAGTATGGTAGCAAATAAGGCAGGAACTGGAGTGCACGAATACTGGAACCAACCAGCCACTTGAGCACTGGCAGGAGCAAACTCCATTCACCAGGACCCC
This sequence comes from Cacajao melanocephalus, assembly GCA_963573385.1. NCBI lineage: Eukaryota > Metazoa > Chordata > Mammalia > Primates > Pitheciidae > Cacajao > Cacajao melanocephalus. The sequence continues at coordinate 9,033 of CAUYLG010017200.1, forward strand.
CTGTGCTCCACCCCTTGCAGGGGGAAGCACGTGAGTGAGCAGGTGCTGGAGCCAGGGTGAGCACTTTTGGACACCAGCAGGAGTGAACTCTGTGCAGGCCCCATGGCAGCATCTAGGGGTGGTGCCTGCAATCCCTGAAGCTCCAGAGGGAGTGTTCCAGTGCTCTTTTAGCTCTGCTGTCCACAGACGGCCTAAGTGTTAACAGCTCAGTGGTCCCTCTGCCTTTTCGAGTGAGGCGACTGCCTTCCGCCAGCAAGGACAAAGGGCAAGTTGTGATAGCTTTTGGCATCCACACTAGCAGCACCCAAGCTCTTGTCTGGCATCCAGGATAAATGAGGTCACACAAATGAATTGAAGGATGATAAATGTGGGGGACTTTATTGCTGATGAAAAAGACTCTGAGCAGGAAGGGAAGCTGAAAAGGGGATGGAGCGGGAAGGTAATCTTCTCCTGAGGTCCAGCCACCTCCAGCCAGATTCTTCTCTGAAGTCGAGCCTAGTCTTCTCTCTGACGTCCAACCTAGTCTCCAACATGCAGCTGCTTCTCCTCTCTCTGCTGAGTATGAGGTTTTTATAGGCACAGGATGGGCAGGGCAGGGCCATGGGTGGTTTTGGAAAAAGCAACATTTGAGTGGGAAAACAAGGATGTAAGTTCTCACTTTGGACTGCCGTTTCTGGCTTGAGGGTGAGGTGGGGACCTGCCCTTTCTGCCTAGATTTTCTCTGCCACCTTTCTCTGTCATTGTATCAGTATTAGTCTTATCACAAGGCCCTGAGTTGGAACCATCAGGTCCTGCAAACTCCAGAGCATCTACTGCATACTGGCTCCCTCTAGGGGAATTGATCCCAGCCAAGGGTCTCTGGGAAAGAGGCACATCAACTAAATGTGAAACCCTCTCCAGTTCTGGAAATACTGATTCTGCTTTCCAGGGCATCAGAATCCTCCATTTTGCGACCCTGCTGCTTTATAGGAAAGAAACAACAGTTGAAACACTGGGAATTTTCCCCAATAGGGAGAAGGCACAGAAAGGGGAAAAGCTAAAGAAGAGAGTGAAAGAGCCCCAAAGAGAATGGGAAAGCGAGAGCAGGCCATTCACCAGGGCTCATTCCTGCCACCCAGCCCCAGCATGTGGCTGCTCAGCAGACTTTTCTGCCAATGCTCACAGACACCTAGGCCTGGGCCTGGGAACCTCTGCTGGCACCCGTGATTTCTCTGCCTGCTCCACCATCGGAACCCCATGCCCCAGGCTCCCTCCCTGGAGGCCGTCTCAGAAGGAAACACCCAGGGGAAGACAGCCCTTTAAGAAGTGTGGACCCCATGTTAAATTGAGACCCCTCAGATAGATACGGCTTTGAAGCAACTGATTTTCTGTGGTGTCATAGGGAGACCTTCCCTCCCGAAAGTTTAGAAAACTGTCAGGGAGCATATGTAATGGAGCTGGAGTCAGAAGTTTTCCACCCAAATCTGTCACAGAGGAGACAAAACTAACACTGGTTCACGATAGATAATAGAACTGCTTCAGCAAAGGGCAAGCAAGCGTATGAAAATGCTGGAGAAGAATAAGGCACTTTATCCATGACCCCCATGCACCCTGCCTCAGCCCTGGGGCAAAAGAATCTGTGTGTGAGCCCAGGCAGTCGGCAGGGACCTGAGGGGTTAATGCATCACTTGCTCAGAGCAATTGCAACACTGCTGCTAGAATTATCTTTCTCACACAGTTCCCATCACAGTCCTCTGCAGCTTAAACATCCTTGAGTTTCCTGTGGACCCACAGGCATCTTCACATGGCATTCAAGTCCCTTCCCAGTCTAGCTCTCAGCTCTGGTCCCCTCAGGCTCCCATAGTTCTCCTGAACCTAATGTTGGAAACATGCTCATTGCCGCAAAGAAAAATTAGCACTGAGACAAAGGATCTCTCAGAAAGTCAATTTTTACTTCCTGCAGGAAGGGTACCCTCACCAACCATCTTGCCACGAGAGTACATTGAACAAAGGAAAAAGCAGACATATTGATCCCTTACACAATTAGGGTTGTCCTTACTGCTGTGTGTGATCTCCATTGGTTGGAGCCAGACCTCACAATTTAAACTAAAACCCAACTGGCTAAAAACTTAAAACTTTTTTAAACATGTAAAAGCAATGGAGAACAAAAAGTCCAAATAAGGAAGGGGCATAGGCTGTGAGCTGGGACATGCCTGTGAGCATGTCCAGCACAGATATCTTCGTTAATGTACAAGGACATAGAATGTAGTAGGTGCCTGTAAGCATGTCTAACTGCTATATAGAATAGGGCTTAACAAAGAGTGATTAACAAAAAAGCAAGAAGGATTTATTCTTTAACAAGAAAGGAAATTTTGAAGAGGAACTTTTCTACTTCCCACAGTAACAAGCCCCATTACAAACTCAGCCTGGCAATCTCTTTCCTTTCATCTTCAAACCCTGGTTCTAATCCTGCCTCTCTCAGAGCACATTCCAGAGTCCCATGCGGACACACTGCCTACTTTACCACAGCCTGTGATAATTTCACCAAATACATTATTTGTTTCTCAGCTCTGAAAGTTGCAGTGGTTAAAAGGCTCTGAGGTCAGTCCACCTGGCCCACTAGCCAAGAGCTCTTAAGCATTTAAGGACTCTTTCAAAATATTTGTTTCTGTTAGATGGTTTCTAAAACTTGGGACAGAGGGCCAAAAGACATTGTTTTCACTGATATAACAATGTGTGGGTATGTTGCAGGTTGGTATTGTGGAAATGCCTCTACCCAGACTCACTTCTGAGCTGAGTTAGTTTCAGATGTTGAGTCTGCAGGTCACAGGGAGATGGTGAGATTCATCAATGCACGTGTATGTTTGTGATTGGGTTGGGAAAGTTTGTTGACTTCCAAAACGTCCACTAAACACTCGCAGGGATTCCGTAAACTTCAGAATTCTAAGGGGATTGGGTTTTGAAGAAAGGAGATGTTCATGTACAGGCTACCAGAATTCTTGTTCTTTTCCTTTTTTGAAGGGGTACTGAAGAAGAAAATAAGTAAGAGTTACAAAACAGAACCACAGTTTGCTAGGAGGGCAGAGCAGGGCTGCTTGGTTCAATTTGTTGAGAGGATCGGGGAAGCATCAGAAAAGATAAGGAGAAAAATCAGTCAGAACCAAGTCAGTGTTGTGAGTTTCAGCAGCATCTGAAGTAGCCAGAAGGTACTTAGAAATGTATCTTGTTTTATCACATAGAGTCTTATGTTTACCTTACCATATTCCCTGGTAACACAAGGTTCCTTTAAAGTGAAGTCTGTAGCCCTAAGTCTTATTGACTCATTAATATTTCATCTAAAACAATGTAACATCTTAAACTGAAACCTAAAGGTAAGATTTGGACACAAGCATTCAAAGACAGGTTTGTTGTACAGCTGGACTACGGTGAATCGGATAACATTTTCATTTTTTTTTTCTTTTAGAAACAGGGAAAATTGACCAAGAGATTCACAAATACAACACCCCAGGATTCACTGGTTGCCTCTCCAGAGTCCAGTTCAACCAAATCGCCCCTCTCAAGGCCGCCTTGAGGCAGACGAACGCCTCAGCTCACGTCCACATCCAGGGCGAGCTGGTAGAGTCCAACTGCGGGGCCTCACCGCTGACCCTCTCCCCCATGTCGTCCGCCACCGACCCCTGGCACCTGGATCACCTGGATTCAGGTAAAGTCTCCAGCAATCTTGGGCAAATTGCTTCGTTTCTTTAAACCTCAGTCTCTTGGGACCATGGAATGGATTTAATATCAGCACCTCCCTGGTTATGTCAGTGGAAGATTAAGAAAGGGCAAAGGAACATGTGAGAAGGGAGTTCTCAGGGCAGCACTTAGCACGTCTGAAATACTTGAGGCCAAAAATAAATAAGTTGAAGGTAAAGAATGTAGGAACTATTAACTCTTCAATGAGTTAAATTATGAGTTGCCTAAACCGATGTCTGTGCCATGACTGTGGGGTGACTTTATCAATTCGCTTTCTCACTTTTGCCTCATGACTCTCAATGACTTGCGGCCACATAGTCTGTGTTTTAAGAAGAGATTTACCTAAAGCAATATAGAGATCCATCTCCTGGCTCTGTATTTATATGAATGATACTGTAGGCTTCCAGATCTTTAAGAGGTACATTTAAGCATGCAAAACTTGGTGGATTTAGTCCCACTTCTCTGAGTGGTAAGACATGTAATTTGAAAGCACGGGACACAAATGAAAGGATGTAGCTGTTGGCTGAAAAATTGAATGAAAAGAGTATATACATCAGCCTGGGTGGTAGACAGCCTGCTAAGCTGTATCTCAGGAGACTTAAGTCCTACTCCTAGCTCCACCTAAATTGGCCTTGGATAGCTCAGGTGACCTCTCTAAGCCTCTGCTTTTTCGCCCATAAGGTGAAGAAGGGGAGGGGAGTGTAGCTTCTAACTGACCTCCAAATCCAACATTCAGTGGGTCTCCAGGCAACATGTGATGTTGCTGATGCGAAAAACAGGAAGATGAGGCAGGAAGCGACACAGCTGGAACATCTGGATTCCAGCACCATCACTGCCTCTCACCAGCAGATTAACCTTGGGCAGTTTTCATAACCTCATTCCTCAGTTTCCCCATTTCCTAAATGGAGTTAATAAGACCTAACTCATGGAATTCTATTTAAAGTGGTGTGATTAAATGGGATGTGTTTAATCACAAGCATGTAGCAAGTGTTTAAGTTTAGCTATGAAAATATTAATAATCATGGTTATTAGACACAATTTGCAATAATGCTTGAACGTTGAGTAAACACTTCAAAATCCTCTCGCCACACAAACTTGTAATTTGTAACAGCTGATTCTCTAAACCTTTGCATTTGATTGTTTTAATCATGATCCGGCCCTGCCCAAGGTTGGCTTCAGTGCAGCTATTGTCATCGTGATTCCTTGCCAGGGTTGTGCTGCGAAGCTTTGTGAAGCTTAGAAAGAAGCCAAAATTGCCCTGTTGTCAGAATAGCCAATTTACAGATGAAACAGTCCTCTTTGTTCCTCACACATGGATTCCTAGAACTTGACGCAGGGTGCCATGTGCTAAGGGCACGTATGAAGAATTCCCTTTTATGAATGCTGTTAGGATTACACAGCAGTCTGGCTTTTCCTCATGGGCTGGCTTGAACAAAGGAAAGTGTTCCTAATGCTGAAAGAAGAAAAGTAAGAGTGAAAATACAAAAGGAGAAAAGACATGTCAGGGCCACAGAGGAACAGAGATCTCTCAGATAAATTCCTCCAAATGCCCAAGTAGACAAATACCATGAATGATCTTTGTAATGCACGAGTCCTTCCACTGTCAAAGGGACCCACTGCCTGAGGCTGTGAGCACCTGAGGTCTAAATCAGGGTGAAGAGACTAGTTTCTAAAACATCTAGATCCTACCTTGGGCCAATATGAGTTCCTATGTATTATGACTTCATTAGGAACTTGTTTGTTGTTAAGATCTGTGAGACATGATTGTAGGGACCAAAGAGTTTTAGTTCCTTTATTTTTAAAAAATCATGCTTTGTGCATGACATTTATTGATTGATGGAATGAGTCTCACTCTGTTGCCCAGGCTAAAGTACAATGGTACCATCTCAGCTACTGCAACCTCTACATCCCAAGTTCAAGATATTCTCCTGTCTCAGCCTCCTGAGTAGCTGGGATTATAGGCACTTGCCATCATGCCCACCTAATTTTTATATTTTTGTAGAGACAGGGTTTCACCATGTTGGCCAGGCTGGTCTTGAACTCCTGATCTCAGGTAATCCACCCACCTCGGCCTCCCAAAGTGCTGGGATTACAGGATTCTTTTGATTGATTGATTTATGAAAATGTATATAGGGAACATATCTGTTAGTACTTGATGTTCAAGTCCAAATTCTTTAACTCTGATATCACAGTAGGCCCATGCTATGTAACATGAGATCCATTTGCAGAAAAATTTCCACTTACTTATACTTGGAGAGTTCTTACCCAGTGTCCAGCAGGTGAAGTATTAATCCAGTTGTCATGAAACCAATTACAAGGACAAAAAACAGTTGGCTGGGCGCAGTGGCTCACAACTGTAATCCCAACACTTTGGGAGGCCTAGGTGGGTGAATCACTTGAGGTCAGGAGTTTGAGACCAGCCTGATGAACATGGTGAAACCCCATCTCTACTTAAAATAAATACAAAAACTAGCCGGGCGTGGTGGCACAGGCCTATAAGCCCAGCTACTCAGGAGGCTGAGGCAGGAGAATCACTTAAACCTGGGTGTTAAAATGTGCTCTGAATGAAGACTCTAAACAGGCTTTGTATGAGCAACATGGCTGTTTGTTTATTCACCTGAGTGCGGGCAGGCTGAGTCCAAAAAGACAGTCAGCAGAGGGTGGTGGGATAGGAGTTGGTTTTATAGGTTTGGGGTAGGCAGTGGAAAGTTGCAGAAGTTACAGTTCAGGGCAGTTTTTGCAAGCTGGGAGGGGATCATAGGGTCTGGAGTCATGAGGTTGACCAAGATTGGTTACAAAGCCAGTTGCCTTATCAGTTGAGGCAGGAATGGGGAACAATAGAAGAATGTCTCAAAGTTAATTAGGCACTGCAGGGGTTGATCATTCTTCCCCTTTTGTGGTCTTCCAGTTACTTCAAACTTTTTAGTTCCAGGAACTCATCTGGAATGTACGTGCAGGTCACAGAGGTTACCATGCTGTCCATGGCGCAGTCAGTCGGCCTAAAAGATCTTACAGTTCTTTTTAAATTAGTAATATAAAGGAAAAGGAAATGAAGAGTGGAGGGCAGTGGAATATTAGGAAGGCCAGCACAGAGGGGCGATGTTTCTCAGGGCTTCTTTGAGAGGGATTGGGAGTGATGCAGAAACCTAAAAATGGGAAAGAATTTAGACTGTTGGGAGATCTTGGGGCAAAGGGTGATACTGTGTGGTTGTTAGAAGGAGCATTTGTTGTATTGACTAGTTATTACTTGTATACAATTTTTGGAGGAATTGAGAGATTAATCAGAAAACACAGGGTCCAAATAAGAGGAGAAAGAAAGATATGTATCAGAGGACTAATGACTGGAAGAAGCCATGACACCCAGTTAGAGAGTGTCCAGCCAGGTCCACAATAACCATCTGCCTGATCAGCAAGCTTTTGGGCTTTGTCTTTTAATATTTTGATGGCATCATATATGAGGCCAGACTGGTTTACATAAAAACATTCTTCATTTAAGAATAGGCAAAGACGTCCTTTCTTAGCAGTCAGTAAATTAAGACCTCTGTGGTTTTGGAAGACAACTGCAGCTAGGGAATTTACTTGAGCTTGAAGAAGGGATAGTGATTGAGTTAATTCTGCAGTGCTAGCAGAGAAATCATTAGAGAGGCCACAGAAGGTGACAATTGAGGTGGTGAGGCCTGCTATGCCTGTGCCGAGTGCAGCAGTAATTCCTAACCCTACAAGTAAGGGGATCAATGGAATGACCCGCTTGTGTCATGTCAGGACCACAAGGGGAACAGGGAAGCTTTTATCTCCATTAACCAAATTTTGGGAGTAAGGAAAACTAGGGTACAAGTGCCTGTCCAGTTGGTAGGAAGGTAGACATAAGGACAAGAACCATAGAGGAAAAAAAGTCCTTGGCTTAGACAGAGCTGGAAGTGTAAACTGAAAAGGTGAGAAAGTGTTCCCAGGGGGCTGGGACTTTGGACCCAAATACCAAGGGAACCAGCAAGGCTGTGGCTGTTAAAGGTTGTAGTGGGGTTTAGTAGGGTAACTGTGTGGAGGGAGAGCTTTTGTTTTCATGATGTTTGAGAAAGCGTTTGGCATCTGTGAGTAACCATTCACTTTCATTAACAAGGTTAGGTATAAGCAGGCAGGAAGAGGGGTCTGGAGGAGAATCTGGTGAACAAGGGGAGGGCAGCCAAGGATGGAGTGAGAGACCAGGTAAATACCTACCTAGGCAAAACTTGAAGTTTATTTCCCCATCTTGTGTAGGGGAAAATCCGTGGGCCTGATGTATAAGAAAAGGAGGGGGTCTGAGAAAGCCCTGAGTAGAGTGACAGAACATTGAAATGTGATTGTTTTGAGGAGGGAATTCCATGATGGGAAAGAAATAAGGGGTTCTAAAAGACTAGCCATGGGCTTGTATCCTACATGGAAGCGGTCATGAAAGGATGGGGGGTGGGGACAGAGTGAGCGTGTGAGGCAGGGAGGAGGAATTTCCCGTGGTATAAGAACCATTTGCCTTGTGTAGGAAGGGACTGGTAAAGTGAGTTTCCGGAGGAAGAAAAGGTAAGGGAGATGGATGAGAAGGAAAAATACTGGCCTTGTGGGGGGAGGTACTGGGGTGTCCACTGCTGCTTTGGCTATTTTGTCGCCTAAGGCATTTCCCTGGGCAATAGAATCTGATGGTTTTTGGTGTCCTCTGCAGTGGATCACTCCAGCCTTGGCTGGAAAGAGAGTGGCCTTAAAGGAAGACCTTTATTAAGGGGGCATTGATAATAGAGGATCCCTGTGTGGTTGGAAAACCTCTTTCTGCCCATATGGCAGCATGGTGGTGTAGGATGTGGAAGGCGTATTTGGAGTCAGTGTAGACATTAACTGTAGTCCTTTGGCAAGAGTAAGAGCACAGGTTAAGGCAATCAGTTCAGCTTGCTGAGAAGTGGTGGAAGAGGGGAGTGTGGCCGCCCCAGTAATAGATGAGTGGGATACAAAAGCATAGTCAGCTTTGGCCAGTGCCAACAGACTGGGCTTGGAGGAACTGCCATCAATAGACCATGTGTGGTCTGGGTCTGGAATAGGAAAAAGGGAAATATGGGGAAATGGGGAGGACGCTATATGGATTAGGGAGATGCAGTCATGCGGTTCAGGGTCTGTATTGGGTATTAAGTGAGAGGCTGGGTTGAAGTCAGGTCCAAGAGCAATGGTTACGGTGGGGGTTTCAATAAAAGTGCGTAAAGCTGGAGAAGGCGAGGGGCTGAAAGTAAGTGTGGGAGGTGTGAAGAGGAAACTGAGCTTTGGAGGTTGTGAGAGCTATAGAGGGTATGTGGAGCACAGCCTGTAATTTTAAGGGATTCTAGGAGGATTCCAGCCGTGGCGGCCACGGTGCGTAAACATGACAACCAGCCTAGAACTGTGAGGTTAAGCTGTGTAGACAAGAAGGCAACTGGTCGGGGGCCTGGCTCTTGTGTCAGAACCCTGACTGCGCAGCCTTTGCTTCTGCCGCGTGAAGGGAGCAGGGTTGGGAGGAGTTGGGGAGCGCTGGTGGAGGGGCTGTTTCTAAGGCCTTCTTTAAAGCACAAAAGGAAGAATGGGGGAAGGATTTGGGGTCTCTGGGGTTAGCTAAGTTTCCCTTTGTCAGTTTATAAAGCGGTTTGGTTAGGAGGGCAAAACTTGGTATCCAGAGGCAAAGGTATCCTACAACGCCTAGGAAGGAGGGAAGCTGCTGTTTAGTGGATGGGTTTGGGAAATTAACTGGATACGGTTGGCAGGGAGAGTGCATGTATGCTGGTGAAGGATTATACCAAGATAGGTAACAAATGGGGAAGAAATTTGGGCTTTAGGAAAAAGCATTTTTGAAGTCAAGAACAGAACAGTGAGTTGTGGAAGGGGGTATAGAAGACAGGAAGGTACAGGGGTTTGGTACCACCAGATGGATATGAAGTACAATCTGATCGATGTGGCGGAGGTCTTGGACTAGCCTGTAGGATTTGTCTGGTGTTTGGACATGTAGGATACGGGAATTGTAAGTTAGTGGGAACTAAAAGGCCATGTTGTAGTAAGTGAGTAATAAAAGGCTTCAGGCCTTTTAAGGCTTGTGCTGGGATGGGGTACTGGCACCGGGCAGGATGAGGGTGGTTAGGTTTTAAGGGGATGATGAGGGGTGAGTGACTTGTAGTAAGGGATGGGGAGGTGGTGTCCAGCACCCTGGGGTTAAGGTAGGGGGACATAAGGGGAGCTATTGAGGGAGGTACAGGTTCAGGGAGGAGGGCGGCAATGAGGTGTGGCTGTAGCCCAGGAGTAGTTAAGGAGGCAGACAATTTTGCTAGGATATCTTGGCCTAACAGGGGAACTGGACAAGTGGGGATGATTAGGAAAGGAGTGCTGGCCTGATTGACACCAGACTTGGGGAGTTTTGAGAGGCCTGGAGGCCTTGCCTTCAATTCCCACAACAGTATGGAGGCCAAGGAGACAGGTCCTTGAAAAGGCAGCGTGGAGTGGGTGGCCCCCATATTGATAAAGAAGGGGATGGACTTACCCTCCACGGTAAATTTGCCCAAAACTTGGTGTCTGTGATGGTCCAGGGGACCTCTGAGATGTTCAGGCAGCGTCAGTCTTCAGCCACCAAGCCAAGGAGATCTGGGCAGGATTCAGTCCGGGAGCTTTGGGAGCAGCAACGTGAATCAGACAGTCCGACTTTCAGTGGGGACCCCACACAGACAGGGCAGGGTTTAGGAGGAATCCCAGGCTGCAGGCATTCCTTGGCCCAGTGGCCAGGTTTCCGATGCTTGAAGCAAGATCTGGGTGGGGCACTTGGACACTGCAGTCTGGGCACTTTGAAGTCTTTGTGAGCTGGTGGTGTGACTGGGGTTTGTCTTACAGCAGAGGCAGCCTCTGTAGTTTTGAGATGTGCTGCCGCTCGGCAGCTTCTTCCCTATTACTGAACACCTTGAAGGTGAGGTTGATTAAATCCTGTTGTGGGGTTTGAGGGCCAGATTTTAATTTCTGTAACTTTTTAAATGTCAGGGGCTGACTGGGTGACAAAATGCACATTAAGCGTTCTTCAGGGGTGAAGGTAGAAGTAAGGATGACATTTAAGTCACTCCAGGTGAGATTACAGGACTAGGTTAAGTATTGGAACTCTTGTATGTATTTAGTAGGATCTGATGAAAGAGCCTGACTGGTGGCCAATTTGGGAAAGGTCAGATAAAGAAAAAGGTACTTGCACCCTAACTATGCCTTTGGCTCCAGCCACCTCTCAAAGGGGGACGGGGAGTAAGCTGGACTGGGTATGAGGTGACAGGAGGGGCATAAGGAGGTGGGTTGTGAGAGGACGAAGAAGGAGGCTGGGGTGGGTGTTAGGGCCTGGATTGGGGTTTGATTCAGACAGGTGGGGAGGAGAAAGGTCGGAAGGGTTGATGGACAAGGAGGTTTCTGGGTCGCGGGCAGAAGGGAGAGGAGGACAATTTGGGATGGGTTGCACTGAGAGCAGAAATTAGGGAGGGATTGGAGTATTTTTAAAAAATGCCTGGACGTCGTGCATCTTAGACTATTTGCCCATTTGTTTAAAAAAAAATTGTGTGGGTCTCACAGAACCGAAAAAAATAGACATTTAGGTTTCAGATCGGGTGACATTTGAAGAGGTTTTAGGTTTTTTAGAATGCAGGCTAGAGGTGAAGACAGAGGAATAGAGGGCGGAATATTGCCCCTGGTGAAGGAGGTAAGTTTTAAGGAGAGCAGCAGAGTAGAGATGCGGAGAAGGAGCGAGCAGCTACCAGGGTTTTCAGTAGGCGTCCCTGACTGAATCCAGGGCTAACATCGGTGAGTGATCAAGGCAGGCGTCCCCGAGATTGACCAGACACCAAGGGAAGACTGTCTTCCCAAGTCCATGACTAATGTTGGAGTTTCTGAGAGGGAGAGACTTGTCTCCTTTGTCTCTACAATGGTCTCTACTAGGAGGAGAAAGATTTAATTTAAAGGAAAAGACAGAGAGAGGGAGAGACTGCTTACCTGATCTGAAAGTGGCAAGAGAGCTGTCTGGCAGGATAAGCGCGAGCAGTTGGGCTGGTCTGATGTGTTGAGGTCTCAGGTGGGTCTCTTCTCAGAAGGGGAGTGAGGAGTGTTCTGAATGAAGAGACCCCCCCAAACAGGTCGTGAGTCATGGCTTGACTAGAGGACATTTGGAAGTAGATTATCTGGTCCAGTGCCTTGGAAGTTTAGTCCTCAACAAGCAGCCCTGGGTCACCTGGAAGCTTTTTAGAAATGCAGAATCTCAGGCCCCATCCCAGACTGACTAATCAGCATTCATGTTTTATCATGGTTCCTGTTGACTTGACTTACCACTGCAATTTAAAAGCTCTAATCTTATGTAGTGCTTCTCAATCTTGGAAGCACTTTAGAATTACCTGAGGAGCTTTTTAAAACCCTGATGTCAAGACTATACTTCCGTCAGAGGTGTCTGAACCAGAGAAACTCCATCTTGAATAGGGGCTGGGTAAAATAACACTGAGACCTACTGGGCTGCATTCTTAGGAGGTTAAGACATTTGGTCACAGGATGAAATAGGCGGTTGGCACAAGATACAGCTCACAGAGACCTTGCAGGTAAAACTAGCTACGGTAAAGATGCCAGCTAAAACCATCATAACCAAGATGGCGTTGAGATTGACTTCTGGTCATCCTCACTGCTGCACTCCCACCAGCACCATGACAGTTTATAAATGCCATAGCAATGTCAGGAAATAACCCTATAGGGTCTAAAAAGGAGAAGCATGAATGATCCGCCCCTTGTTTAGCATAAAATCAATAAATAACCATAAAAATGGGCAACCAGCAGCCCTTGGGGCTGCTCTTTTGAATAGCTGTTTTTACTTTCCTAATATGTGTTAGAGTCACAGTGAGGCGAACCCATAGACCCCCTCTCTGCCTTGTTCTCCCCTGCTAAGCTGAGCTCATAACAAAAACAGCCTCAAGCCTTGTAAACAGGGCACCTAGATTCGAGGATGTGGTCTTTCTTAGAATAACACCCAGGTACCTGCAAACCCGCTACATAACCCCATGGTCTGTAAGCCAGGCTGCTGCCTTCACTGCCCGTGGTGAGGCAGCCAGCCTGGCAGGTTGAAATAAACTTGCTAAACCTGACCCTGGGTCTGCCTCTCCATAGTTTTGGTCAGCCTTATATTTTGGTGCTGAAAGCCAGGACAGGAGTAGATGCTGGCTACTTTCTCTCTCTCTGCCTCCACAGCTAGCGCCCCCATCCCAAATCCCTTTCCAGACCCAGGAGGGAAACCCCAGACCTCCATTGCCAACTGCGGTTATCTCCATCCAAATCATCACCTCCCAGCCGGTAAGGTGGATAGAGGTTTGCCTCCCTCCAGGTTCCTCAACCATCTGTTTTCTGTCCGAAAGTCCCAGCGCTGGGCCAAGGACACCCTTCCAGCCCCAGGGGCTTCAGTCCTTCATCTTGGGGACACCTAATTCAACAGCAACTGTCCCAAATTCACTGTCTTAGGTAGAGGAAACAGGGCAGAGGATGCTCTCTCCTGTCTTCCTTCTCCTCGGCAGCCTCTTCCTCTTCTGGCCTTTTACCGTGGGGTCCAGCCAGTCTGTTCCATCTAAGACTACCCCCTTAGGATGTCTCCTCCAGAATCTGGACACCTTTGGTCTCTGAAGTCAGGCCCCAGAGATTAATTTTCTACTGTAATATGGCCTGGCCCCAATATAAATGAGATAATAAAAGATAATGGTTCTCAGTGACCTGAGAATGGCACTTTTGATTTCAACATTCTTTGAGACCTTGAAAATTTCTGCCACCACAATGGTGAATGTTCTGAGGTTCCCTATGTTTAGGCTTTCTTTACCCTCTGCAACTGCCCCTCTCTCTGTCAGTCCTGCTCCACTTTCCAGATCCTCCTCATCCGCTCAAATCCCAACTCCACCCCTCCCACACTCCTGGCGGACAACACATCCTCTTCTGACCCGGCTGACTTCCCTCCTCCCCACCACTGCCCAGAGCCTCTGCCAGAACACCATGAACCTCCACCTTATGTCCTGCTCCAGCTCTTCCCTTGTCACCTCCCCTCTCTAATCCCCCCACTTCCAACTCTGACTCCTCTCCCTCTCTACCCAAAACCTGCTCCTGGACCCGGCGTCCCCAGCAGCCAGCTCACTTACTCCCCCTTCGAGAAGTGGCAGGGGTGGAAGGCATTGTCCGCATTCATGTCCCCTTCTGTCTGATCTCTCCCAAATCAAAAAGTGCCTCAGGTCTTTCTCCTCCGATCCAGACACTTACATCAAAGAATTTAAATATCTTACCCAGTCTTATGAACTTACCTGGCATGATCTCTGTATTATCCTCTCCTCCACTCTCCTCCCAGAAGAGAAGGAAAGAGTGTGGCTTGCAGCACAGGCACATGCTGATGACCTTCACTGGCAGGACCCTACTAAACCTGTAGGGGCGGCTGCTGTCCCCCAAAAGGAATCAGCCTGGGAATATCAGCCTACAGATCCCAGCCAGACATCTTGTAACCAAATGATTACTTGCCTCAATGCAGGCCTTAACAAAGCTGCCCATAGGCTGTAAATTTTGAAAAGCTCAAAGAAATTTCCCAAAAGGCAAACAAAAATCCTGTCCAGTTTCTTTCCCGCCTTTACAGACGCCCTCCAAAAATACACCCATGCTAATCCTGCCCTCGAGAAGGCACCATGGTTCTTAACACTCATTTCATCTCCCAGTCTGCTCCAGACATCCGGCACAAACTTAAAAGGCTGAAGATGGCCCTCAAACCCCCACAAGACCTCCTTAACCTGGCCTTCAAGGTCTTCCATAACAGGGATGAACAAAGTAAAATAGACGAGGCCCAGAGAGATTGTGCTAAGAACCAACTTCCAGCAGCAGCCATTCACCAACCTAAACAGCCTGGCTGTGGCACCCAGGGGCACAAAAGACCCGACAGCAGTACACCTCCAAGGGCATGTTTTAAGTGCAACAAGGAAAGCCATTAGGCACAGGCATGTCCCAATCTATGGGCGCCAAAGAGCCCCTTCGCCATCTGCCAGCAGACAGGCCACTGGAAATCTGACTGTCCTCCAATAGGCAGACAGAAAAGCCTGTAATTCCAAACCGCAGCCCCTTCACCAAGACAAAAGGTGAAGAGTCGCTTGCCCTCCCACAGCTCCTTGGCTTAGCCACTTAAGACTGACAGTGCCCAGGGCCTCGGGCCCCCAGCCCCATCCGCCATCACTGTATCTGGGCCCAGGGTAACTGTTAGTAGCAGGTAAGCCAGTCTCTTTTTTAATCAATACCAAGGTCACTTACTCAGCTTTGCCTGAATTTTCAGGACCAACTCTTCCCTCACAGGTCTCAGTTGTGGAGGTTGATGGACTCGTACCCACGTGCCACCGAACTCCTCACTTGTTCGCTATCTAATACTGTTCTCTCACACTCTTTGCTTATCATGCCTCGCCGTCCTACTCCCATTCTAGGCAAACCCCCATCTCTAATAGTCCCCTTATTTACCAGCTCCTCCAAGCTGCACACCTCCTGGCTAAGGCAGGAGTTACACGCTGCCGAGGACGCCAAACAGGATCAGATGGAATCTCAGAAGCGAACAGAAAGGCCGAGAAGGCAGCAAAAAAAGAGCCTTCCCCTCCCCTTCTCCTCATCACCCCACAGTCCAACCCCAGTATTCCCCCACCAAAAAAGCTTCATTGTTACATCAAGGCGCCTCCTTCCAAGGAAATTGGATAGTCAAAAATCAAAAAACTCATCCTCCCTCAAAAACAAACCAAAGAAATTCTAACGTGTCTTCACCAATCCTTCCATATCGGTGCACGCCCCCTGTACCTTCTCCTTCGCCCTTACTTCTACTCACCCTGCCTATTTATCTCACTAAAAAACATAACCTCAAGCTGTCGTGTATGCTCCGTCACTTCCTCTCAAGGGGCCTCCACTGTCCTCCTATCCCCACACATCAGCTAAGAGGGACAGCCTCTCCTCATAACAAATATTACAAGTCCTCTCCTCTCCCCAATTCCCACACACACAAAAAAAGAAAAAAATCTCAAAAAGAGTTTAACGATCCCTAGGACTCCATCAGCCACCTCCCCATACCTGCTTTCCCTTTCCTCTCCTGCCTACTCAGCTATCCCAGTTTCTCAGATCTAGGACCATATTCCCATTCGCTTCTCACACACTGTCCAAAAGGGTTGTGCCTTTGTATAGAGCCCTCACCCTCACTGAAAACCATCCCACTGCCCTTGCCAACAGAACTACCAAACTTCTCTCCACATATACTGCCAATTACAACCATGCAAAACTCCCTCACCCTGCCATCCAAAGTCCCATAACCCTCCACACCACAAAACTTGGCCAAGCCCCCTTATGTGTCACCTCTTCCAACGGACACATACACGTAGGCAGCATCCCTCCCTCTGCCTGTGGCTCAGCTCAAACCATCTCTCATCCCTCTTCCCATACCTCACTCCAAATAAATTATTCAGTTTCCTCTGAAGCTAACCCAGCTCTTTACCCAGCCCGTCCACATTACCTTCTCTTCTGCCTCTCAAACATGGAAACCCTTTCCCAGACAGGAGTTCTCAAAGCGGGGTCTCTCTCCTCCTCTGGGTTGCTGAAGTTGGACCAAGTCCCTCCACACGCAAGGGACCTACACACTCCAACACCTATTCTCAACCCACTCGTCTGTTTACATTAACACCGCAGGCATCTTCTTCCTCGGCAGGAGACAGAAGTAGGTTGTGGATCCGCAAACTGGACAGATACTGGCACCCTGGTCTACCTTACCCCCAACATTAATCTTGTCCCTCAAAACCAAGAACTCCCTATCCCTGCTACACTACACACCCACCCAGAAAGAACAACACAGTTCATTCCCTTATGAGTAGCCCTTGGAGTCATGACTAGCAACAGGTTAAAAGCAGGAAGCCTAAAAACCTCATTATCATATTTCCAGTCGCTCTCCCAAAACTTCCAATCGTCAGCTAAAAAAAAAAATTAGCAAATGCTATCACTCACCTCCAAAACCAACTAAACTCTTTATCAGCAGTCACCCTACAAAAACCACAGAGGCTGAGACCTCCTCACTGCTGAAAATTAAAAAAAGTCTGTGCCTCTTTTTAAATAAATAATGTTTTTTCTACCCCAGTAAATCTAGGTTAGTACAAAATACTATCAAAAGGCTCAAAGACCAAACCCCAAAAATGAAAACAACACAGTTCTTCTGCGTGGCCCTCCTGGTGTCTCAGCTCCTGGGCCCCTTGGCTGCTTCCCCTCCTCAGCCCTGCTATAACTCTCCTCCTCCTCTTGGTCCTTGGCCCTTGCCTCTTACGCCTTTTCACCTAGTTTTTGCATAATTAATTACAAGGCTTTACCTGTGGCACAATACAGGACTACCAACTTGCAAGCCAGCCTTACCCCAACCAGCATCCCTACTCAGCATGACATGAAGCAGCTAAAAACAAACAGCCCCCTTTTCCCTTTATTTTTATATGTATATATAAAATAAAAGACTGGAATGTTAGGGAATGTTAGGGATACAGCCAGGCGAACCCATAGACCCCCCTCCCCGTTCTCGTTCTCCCCTGCTAAGCTGAGCTCATAACAAAAACAGCCTCAAGCCTTGTAAACAGGGCACCTAGGTTCCAGGATGTGGTCTCACCCAGGTCGAACCCAGGATGTTGACCCAATTAAACAGAATGTCAGTCCCTGAGAACCAAGATGCAGTTTTTCTTAGAATAACACCCAGGTACCTGCAAACCCCCTACATAACCCCATGGTCTGTAAGCCAGGCTGCTGCCTTCACTGCCCGTGGTGAGGCAGCCAGCCTGGCAGGTTGAAATAAACTTGCTAAACCTGACCCTGGGTCTGCCTCTCCATCCTTTCAGTCAGCCTTACAATATGATTTGACTGTGTCCTCACCCAAATCTCATCTTGAATTCCCACGTGTTGTGGGAGGTACCCAATGGGAGATAATTGAATCATGGGGGCAGGTGTTTCCTGTGCTATTCTCGTGGTAGTGAATAAGTCTCATGAGATCTGATGGTTTAATAAGGGGGGAATTTCCCTGCACAAGCTCTCTCTTTGCCTGTGGCCATCCATGTAAGATGTGATTTACTCCTCTTTGCCTTCCGCCATGATTGTGAGGCCTCCCCAGCCATGTGGAACTGTGAGTCCATTAAACCGCTTTCCTGTATAAACAGTCTTGGATGTCTTTCTTAGCAACGTGAAAACAGACTAATACACTAATAAACTTGCTTTCACTTTGCTCTATAGATTCACCCTAAATTCATTCTTGTGCGAGATCCAAGAACCCTCTCTTGGGGTCTGGATTGGCAACCCTTTCTGGTAACACTTCCATGCACCATTGCTACAGTTCTTACCAGAGAAGTTTCTTTGAACATGTGGAGCACTGGAAACCACAAGGAGGAGGCTCAGCATTCACTCCTGAGCATGAAGCCAGCTCTTGGTGGTGCTTCTCTGCAGTTGCCTTTTACCACTGACCATCACTCTTCTCTTCCTATGGGAGAGTGAAAGGGAAAGGATGCCATCTGAAGGGTCTTCATGATTAGTTTTTAAAAAGAAGAATCCCAATATCTAGTCCTAAACCCCTGATGGACCAAATAAGACCCTCGGGAGTAGGGGGACACAGGTGTGTATGATGTAAACCCTCCTCCCCAGGTGTGTCATGTATTCTATAGGAAGAATAGAATTCTATTCTATAGGGTTTCTAGAAGAACAAATGAGGTATAAAGAGTTTGTGATAGTGCTTGTCAGATAAAGGAAGCACCAAGAAGGCTTCTTTCTGCACTTGTTGAATCCCCAGTGGCATCAATTTAAAATAATTTCCATACCAACTCAGTTCCACATGGCTGGGGAGGCCTCACAATCATGGTGGAAGGCAAAGAGAGAGCTTGTGCAGGGAAACTCCCCCTTATAAAACCATCAGATCTCATTAGACTTACTCATTTCTATCAAGAACAGCATGGAAAGACCTGCCCCCATGATTCAATTACATCCTACCGGGTCCCTCCCACCACACATGAGAATTCAAGATGAGATTTGGCTGGGGACACAGTCAAACCTATTAATTAGGAAAGCAAAGGAATAAAAGAATAGCTAGTGTGTGACCAACATCAAGAATCACTCACCAAATAAAAGAAGGGTCCATTTGGTCAATGCTTCAAAATAAGGTTACCAAAGAAAAAATTAAATACCCAAGTACTGCCCAAAACATGGTTTAGGAAAAACAATGACACCTATAGGTGGTGAAATCACAAATAGAAAGGCTGTATCGTCCAGCTTGCAAAGAGATAGGCCTCTCTGACCATTTTATAAGGAAGCTCACCCAGATAGAGGAGACGTTTTTACCTAAATTTGAGGAGAACTGATCTGCCTGTTTGCAACTGGAAAAGGAGACTTGAAACAAACAAATGAACAATAAATGTGTGGTGTGGGGCAGGACTTGGTGGCTCCAGTGAAAGCACCTCTTTATGGAAGGGGCTGCATTCCAGGAAGGAGCCTCAGTTTGAGGAAGATGTCACATTATTACTCAGGGTTTTGAATTGGCCGCTAACATACTTTGAAAGATAGAAAAA
Source organism: Cacajao melanocephalus (assembly GCA_963573385.1). Taxonomy (NCBI): domain Eukaryota; kingdom Metazoa; phylum Chordata; class Mammalia; order Primates; family Pitheciidae; genus Cacajao; species Cacajao melanocephalus. Next base: position 28,337 of record CAUYLG010017200.1, read on the forward strand.
GATGCTGCTTTAAAATGAGGGCTGTGCTTTTCTGAAAATACAGCAGGTACCTTGCTGTGAAAAGTAAGGAATCATATGGTCTTAGTGTTAAAGGGATCTTCATGATCAATCAGGGCTACTCAATTCATACCTATACCAGGATGTTTGCTTTGCAGGAACTTGGTATTAGAATGGAAATTAGAATTAAAGACATCTGCCCATAGGCCTTGTGATCTTTCTGCTCCTGTAACATGTCTTTCTACTGTCTGAGATCACATAAAATGATAAAAACAGAAAATAGGTTCTAAAGTATGCTGGCTTTATGTAATTAGATTCTTTTTCTCTTCTGTAACACTACTGACTGAGCTACTTGCTACCTCTCCAGTGCCCTTTGGGCTCTATCAGTATTTTCTAAAATAAGGGACATTTGTGGTTGGTCAGGTTGTGCACTGCACAACTACAGCAGATTTCATTTTTAATACAGTCTCTGGCTCCGGGAGCAGTGCAACATGTAGCCTAGATAGGGGGGTCGCCATTATGGGAAGCAAATAGATATGGCCTCGTGTAACATACAAAGCAAGTCGTTTCCTGTTCATTTCTCTTTCAGTCCTGATTTTGTAAAAGACGAAGTCTCCGTTTGGTTCTGGCATGCCTTTACCACCTCTTCCATGATTGTATTTCACCTTACAATAAAGAGAGAACAGGCTTCTGGTTAGTGCCTTGACGGGCAATAGAATTAGTAGGGATGTAAAGTTTTATGAATATATTTTAATAAGAAATTTAGCCAATTTTGTGAAAATAAGTAAATAAATAATACTTGGATTTTACATGTATATGTCAAGAAAAATGTGAAGGTGATTTTCACATGATTGGAGTTTGGGAAACACTGGGCGGTAGAGAAAGATCACCCTAAGTTGCAGGCCTAGCATGGGGCTTTAAGAACACATTGTTATAGGCAGATGAGATAAAGACTTCTACATTACGATTTAAGTTGACTTGATTTAAACCAATTCGGCTCTGTTAAAAACATCTAGTCAATCTTTTTTCTTCCTAGTTATTTCCCTCTTTGATAATAAGTACAGCCTGTTTCTAAACATTATATGGTCCTTAGGAATATTTTTAGAACAGTAGTTACAACGTAGAAAAAGTAACCCCCAGCCCTGAGTTAAAGGTCACAGAATGGCAGGCAATTGCCGTGATTCCCCTCTCAGAATTATGGGCTTTGCTGTGTTTTTTCTTTTTGTCTAATTTAGGGAATCTTATTTGCTTGGAATGGAAAGGACTTGCCAGCAGGAAGACAAGCACAGATGGCAGTGCACGTTCTGTAAAATGTAAAAACAAAACAAACACCAGAAAAAATCCAAGAGTCTCATCCCATACATTTCTGCACTAAGGAGCAACTCCAAACTGCACATCAAGCTGTTTTACAAGGCGTTTGTGCCTTAGAGTGTTTTATCACATGCATGATATTTGATACAGAATACATCAGACCAAAGGCCACATTCTAAGATCTTCTTTAAAATATCATTAAAATAGATAAAGCACTTTAAGATGTAAAGTTATAAAGATTGCAGCTAGTTATTATTAAAGGACTGCTAGTAGGTCCAGGCTGGATTCTCAGCACAGGTTGCATGGTATATGATGTGGTGCATCGCACCCTAGAAACAACCTGGCAGTCGGCTTTTATAAGTTGCTAGCAGGTGAATTCACAGCATCCACTGTAATCTTAAGTTATCTGGTTCTCTGCCCTAACGCAAATCTGCATCTGATACCGAGAGGTCCTTGACCAGGAATTCTCACGGCTCCTCCGACAGGGAATTAGGTAGGACATGGAAAATCCAGAAACATGAGTGGAAGGAAGGGAGTTAACACCCAATTCTCCACCTCCCCAGAACCAAGGCCAGGATTGTCAAGAATCCGGTGTTGAGAATCCACTACCAAGCTGGTCCAGTGGATTCACTCAGGTTGGCAGAGTGGCTGAAAAACCAGCCCTCTTAGGCATGTGGGTCTTCTCGCAGATATATTAGGAACTAGATGGAACTTGGTACTTGGGATCACTCACTATAACAACCCCATACCCTGATTAGACTTGAGTGTACCTAGCACTGAGCTGGGAACTCGGGCCTCCCATCACCACATCAGACACCTTACCACTGGCCATTGTAGATTGATTTCTGAAGGCCTCTTACCTCCCTCGTTATGACTTCTAAGGAGTTGATTTCTGTCTTTATTCCGAGTTTCCTTTCTATATCTGACCATAAAATCTTTTCATATCTTCATGTACAAAAGAGTTATGGATATAAAGAACATTTTTAAATTATATATATCTATTCAGTTTTCTTCATAATTACAAGCTGATCATTGGTTTTCTTTACCACCTGCAAGCACTTAAAAGTAATCATTCCAGCTCTTATAATTACATCTTAATTATTTCTGAGCAGATCCCTTTTCTCTCCTTATGCTGAGACTGCATGATTAATGCATTTTTATCTCTTATACTCACTCTTTTTTATTATGTTATTTGTCTTTTTTCCTCTTCAGTCATCAACACAGTTCACATTTAATTGTGTAAAGAAAAACTATCATCCCCCACTTGCTAATGTGCATTTTCCTGCAAATGATTCAAATTCCACTTTTCCTGCAAAAACACCAAGCACATTTATGTATCTCAAGTCAAACATATTAGTGTTACACATTTTTGATTGGTCATTTTGGTTGTATCCCACCTTTTGTTTCTACAATGTTTCCATAGTAAATCACATCGTACTCATGATTTTGTTGAGTCAAAGGACAAGTGTGTTTTAAATTTTGATAGCTACTACAAACCATCCTCCAATCATATGATCCGGTGGGCAGTCCAATCTATAAGTACCTTTTCCCACATCCTCACCAAAACAGTGCTTCATATTATTCTTTTAAATGTGGCTGTTTTATATGAAAAAAAGAATTTTTGTTATAGTTTGTATTTCATTATGAGTTAAGTATCTTTATATATCACTTATATTTATTATTCCATGAACTACCTCTTTATATTCTTTGCTGCAATAATTATTTATATATTTATATTCTTTCCTATTGATTCATAAGTACTCTTTGTATATCAAATTAGTATTTTGATACATCTTTGAATGTTTTCCTTGTTTGATCTCAATTTTTTTGAATTTATGAGTTTTTTTTCCCCCACGTAAAATTTCCAAATTTTGCATGGTGAAATGTGAAGTGTTTTATGGCTTTGGGGTTTTGTGACATGCCTTCCCCATTCATAACTTATTTTTAAAATTATTCCATTTTTTAAGTAATTTTGTATTTTATTTGTAAGTTCTACATATTTTCTTCACTGGAAATCTATTTGGGTGGAAGGTAAAAATCTCACTTTATTTTTTCCCAGATGGCTCACTGTTCCAGTCCCGTTGGTTGAGGCTCCATCCTCTTCACCTTTACCATCTTCTAAATTCCCTTCATATCTGAGTCCCTTCTGGACTCCCTGGTCTATTACACTGATCTGACTTTTCATGAGATGGGAGCAAATTGTGGTACTTATCATTCAGCTTTTATTATCACATTTAGTGGCTCATAGAGCTAATTTCCCTTTTATTCTGGTTTTGTTTTTTTTTTAAAGAATTTTCCTGATCTTTGCACGTTTACTTTTCCCATGTGGATTTAAGAATTTCAATCATTTTATTGGAATTGTCTAAAATTTTTACTGGGATTAAGGTTTAAGTTCATTACCTTGCGATGCCCAGTCATACCATGCAGGACCTCTCCATCTCTCTCCAAGTTGTGAAATGATTCAAATAAGTGTCATCCAAATATTAACATGCTTAGAATCACCTGGAAGAAATAAGCAAATGCAGATTCAGCTGCTCAGAAACAGGATTTGAGATTCTGCATTTCCAACAAGCTCTCGGGTGATGCTGATGCTGCAGATCCCGGGAACACACTGGGAGTGGCAAGGAGATAAGCAGCCTTGGAGCTCTGGCTCTGGTAGATTTCATAGATTTCACCTGTAAAACCACTTGAGCCCACTGCTTTTTGTGGGAGATCTTTGACAACTCTGTTTTATGATAATCTAATTAGATTTTCTTTCTCATCTAGGATAATATCTGTTATATTTTCCTAGAAATTCATGCATTTAACCTAGGATTTCAAACTCATTACCATGGAATTGAGCAAAACAAGCTTTTAAATTTAATTTCCATTCCCTTTTTCAGGTTTTTATATTGAATGTCTTTGTTCCCCTCCCCCCTGCCTATTGATTAGATTGTGGCAATTTTTTTTTTTTTTTTTTTTT
>CAUYLG010017201.1:0-34542 GCA_963573385.1 Cacajao melanocephalus
CCACCCTAGTAATGTCATTGGTCTTTATCTTCGATGCCATGAACATCATTACAAAAATACATGATTTCAGCCGGGTGCAGTGACTCACACCCGTAATCCCAGCACTTTGGGAAGCTGAGGCAGACAGATCACTTGTGGTCATGTGTTTGAGACCAGCCTAGCCAAACATGGTGAAACCCCATCTCTACTTTAAAAAAAAAAAAAAAAAAAAAAAAGATTAGCTGGGCATAGTGGTGTGCACCTGTAATCCCAGATACTCAGGAGGCTGAGGCACAAGAATTGCTTGAACCCAGGAGACAGAGGTTGCAGTGATATGAGATCATACCACTGCACTCCAGCCTAGGTGACAAAATGAGACTCTGTCTCAAAAAATAAAAAATAAAAAATACATGATTTCACAGAGCTGAGAAAATTCAACTGTAAACCATGCTGGCGATGAATTATTAGTTTCTGAAAAAACACGCCCCTTGCCCAGTTAACAACTAACAGAGAAAAAACTAACCTGCTTGACAACATAATACACTTCAAAGGAGAACAATGTGAATATCGAAGTTAAAAAAAATACCAAGAGAAACTGAAGACTTCACATTTTTTCATTAAAATGCTCTTTTCGTTGACTTGCTAAAACAAAGTATTAACACGAAATGTTACCAGAAATACTATGCCAACAAAGAAAAATTCAGCAGAATCCATTTTACATTTTATGAGTTAGCCCAAAGCTAAAATTATAATATAAAATGTTCTTAATTAAATTAAAAACATGATAATTTGTTTCCTTTTTCTAGATAAAGTTCTGATCACTTTTCCTATCATTTAATATGCTCTTTCCATCCCCCATTCAATTCAGATTAATTTTATATGGCCCTTTTCTGCTATCCGTTACTATTAGATAACAAAAGCTTCAATGGAGAAAGTTAACAGGATTCCAATCTTAAAACACAGTGTGAATCTACCTGTGTTAGGAGAATTTAAACTAAACATGCATTTAGGTAACCAAAACATAAACTACCAAAACATGACCATAAGAAAATAAAAATAAAAATTTTTTAATTCTAAATTTAAAAATTGTGAGAGCCCATTTCCCTTATCCCCAGTGCTCTGTCAATTAAGAAATTCTGTCACACAGTGGTATAAAGCCATCAAAGCTTCCTAGTAACTTTTAAATAAAGAATACTGACCTATTCTGCAAATAAACATAAACTAGTGCTTTCCAGGATAAAAATTGGTAGTCACTAAACACAGAGATGAAAACTACATAGATAGTGCTGGGACAAAGGAATTTCCACATACAGAAGAATAAAGTTCGACCCCTACCTCGCATCATATACAAAAATTAGCTCAAAATGGATCACTGACCTAAATATTTAACTTAAGACCATAAAACTCTACAAGAAAACACAGGAGTAAATCTTCATGCTCTTCTATTTGTTAATGGATTCTTAGATATATCACCAAAAGCATCAGCAACATAAGAAAAAACTGACAAATTAAACATCAAAATTAAAAACATTTGTACATCAAAGGACATTATCAAAAAGTGAAAAGACAACCTACAAAATAAGAGAGAATATTTGCAGATCATAAATGTGGTAAGTGTTTAATATCTAGAACATGTAGAGAACAGGGAAACTCAACAACAAAAAGACAATCCAATTAAAAAAATAGGCAAAAAACTTGAGTAGACATTTCTCTAAAGAAGACAAATGGCCAAAAAAGTACATGTAAAACTACGCAATGCCATTAGTCAGGGAAATGCAAATCAAAATCACAATGAAATATCACTCCACACTTTCCTACAATGGCTATAATTAAAAACTATGGAAAATAACAAATGCTGATGAGGATGTGGAGAAATTGGAATGCTCACACATTGCCGGTAGAAATGTAAAATGTTGTAGCATCCATGGAAAATAGGTTGGTGGTTCCTTAAAAAGCTAAACACAGAATTACCATATGACCAGGAAACTACACTCACAGGGATATACTCATTTATTTTTGTGACAATGAATATTATGATTTTTTAAACCTAGTGATTTGGCTAATTTTAGGCAATATTATATACACATAAGCATCTAAATCAAGGACTCAAAGAGATACCTGTACAGCAATGTTCACTGCAGCGTTATGCACAATAGTCAAAATATGGAAACATCTCAAGCGTCCACCAACTGATAAATGGATAAGCAAAATGCAGTACATACATACAATGGAATATTATTCAACCATAAAAAGAAATTAATTTCTGACACATGCTACAACACAGATGAACCTTGAAAACATTATACTAAGTAAAATAAGTCAGTGAAGAAAAAGACAAACATTCTATGATTCCATTTATATGAAATATCTAAAATAGGCAAATTCTAGAGACAGAAAGTAGAATGGTGATTGTCATGCACTGGAGGGAGAGGAACAGGTAAAGTTACTCCTTTTTTTTTTTTTTTTTGAGCCTCACTCTGTCACCCAGGCTGGAGTGCAGTGGTGCAATCTCAGCTCACTGCAACCTCTATCTCCTGGATTCAAGCTATTCTCATGCCTCAGCCTCCCGAGTAGCTGAGATTACAGGTGCACACCACCACAGCCAGCTAATTGTTGTATTTTTGGTAGAGACATGGTTTCAACATGTTGCCCAGGCTGGTCTCAAACTCCTGGCCTCAGGTGATCTGCCCACCTTGGCCTTCCAAAGTGCTGGGATTACAGGAGTGAGCCACCACGCCCAGCCACCTAAAGTTACTCTTAATAAGTACTGAGTTTCTGTTTAGGGTGAAAAGAATGTTCAGGAAGCAGATAGTGGTGATGATCATACAACTTTGGAATGCAATTAATTACACTGAATTTTACTTAAAAATGGTAAAAATGGTAAATTTTATATCATACATATTTTGTCTCAATAAAAAAATTTTAAAAATGAAAAATAAACTACACAGACACCATTAAAGGTTGCACTCCTTATAGCAAAAACAGAAGTCACACTATTGCCATAAAGATTCTAAAACGAGCAACGAAATGAAACACAAATATTATGCACTAAATAAAGATTACTGGTAAAATTGCTATATGACAGGACATTTTTTTAACAGTAAAGGCATGCAGTGTAGTAAACTAATCATTATTATGTATGCTTGCTAGCAGATATTTTACCTTACCATTAAAGGAAGCTATTGATAAGACAAACATTGAGACATACTCTCTGCACACAGGAGAGACAAAGTAAGAAAAGAGTACTTAGTGATTTTTCTTTTGTTTATCACTGAAAACCCCATAATACCTGGAGGGGACCTTTACCCTTAGTTCTAAATATTTTGTGTGTAGTGACAAAGACAAGAGTAAGTGTACTGATTCAGTGTTAAAAGAACAAAAGCTCTATGTACAAGGAAGTATATTACTCCCAAAAAGAAGCTTTACTCAAATGCCAGTTCACACACTGCTTCTTGTTCACGGAGAACAGCTTGCAGTCAACTACATGCTTAACAATCTTTTCTTCATTTAATTTTTATTTTCAGTTCCTGGATACATGTGCAGGATGTGCAGGTTTGTTACATAGGTAAAAGTGTGCCATGGTGCTTTGCTGCACCTATCAACCTATCAGCTAGGTTTTAAGTCCCACATGTATTAGCTATTTTTCCTGATGCTTTCCCTTCCCAACCCCTGATAGGCCCCCATGTGTGTTGTTCCCCTCCCTGTGTCCATGTGTTCTCATTGTTCAGCTCCCACTTAGAGAACATGTAGTGTTTGGTTTTCCATTCCTGTGTTAGTTTGCTGAGGACAATGGCTTCCAGCTCTAACCATGTCCCTGCAAAGGACATGACCTTGTTCATTTTTATGGCTGCATAGTATTCCATGGTATATAAGCACCACATTTTCTTTATCCAGTCTATCATTGATGGGCATTTGGGTTGATTCCATGTCTTTGCTATTGTAAATAACGCTGCGATGAACACACGTATGCATGTATCTTTATAACAGAATGATTTATATTCCTTTGGGTATAAACCCAGTAATAAGATTACTGGATCAAATGGTATTTCTGGTTCTAGATCTTTGAGGAATCATCACACTGTCTTCCACAATGGTTGAACTAATTTACACTCTCAGCAATAACATAAAAGCATTCTTATTTCTCTACACCCTCGCCAGCATCTGTTGTTTCTTGACTTTTTAATAATTGCCATTTTGACTGAACTACATGCTCAACAATCTTAATCTGCTCTGAAAGGAAACTGAAAAATATGAATATGATCAAGTCAAATCAACAAAGTATACTTTGGGTGGGGGAACAGTTAGAGGGAAAAAGCAGCAAGTTCAAAACCTTGCTTTTCCACAAGGAAATATATGAATTACCAAGAAGAAAAAAAAAATTAACATGAGGGTTTTTTTTTAATGAAAGATGAGAACAAAATAATTTCATGACACTGACAATATCAGTAAAATCCACTTTTGTTTTTTCAAATGGATTCCTTGAGTGGTGAATTTCAGTGATACATTCATTACCTGCAGTAATTTGAATCTATCACCAAAAGATCATGATTTTGGTACCAGAAGTGAGGTTAACAGGATTTCCTAAGCAAACTGATCTATAGTGCAAACAACCTGAACACTGGCCAAACATTTTTAAAAGAACCAAGCAGTACTTCTTGGCCAAGCACAGTAGCTTATGCCTATAATCCCAGCACTTTGGGAGGCCGAGGCGGGCAGATCACCTGAGGTCAGGAGTTTGAGACCAGCCTGGCCAACATGATGAAACCCCGTCTCTACTAAAAATACAAAAATTAGCCGGGCGTGGTGGCACGTGCCTGTAATCCCAGCCACTCAGGAGGCAGAAGCATGAGAATCACTTGAACCCGAGCGGTGGAGGTTGCAGTGAGCCAAGATTGTACCACTGAACTCCAGCCTGGGCAACAGAGTGAGACTCCATCTCAAAAACAAACAAACAAAACAAGAACTAAGTAGTTGCTTCTTATGAAAAAAAAAATCATTGAAATTAAAAACTCAATGTCAGCATGTAAAGGAAATCAATAAAGCTCAAAACAAAATTAACCAAAAAGAAGACAGGTGAGAATTACTCACAGGGCTGATGGACAGACCAAAAAAGACTAGAATAAATAAGAGGGATAAGAAATATGAGAGATAGAAGAAATGTCTTATGCATATTTAACTGGCATACTAGAACGATAGGAGAGAGAAAGAATGAAGTAAATGAAATACAGGTAACATTTTAAAAGATTACCAGCTGAAAACTTTCCAGAATTCATGAAATAGATGGATATATATGCATTCAAAAAGCCAAATGAATACTGGATAAGGCATAGAAAATGAAATTCCACCTAGACACAGAATAGTGAAAGTGCAGGCATCTAAGAAAAAAAGAAAAGAAAACAGCCAGAGAAAGAAGCCAAATTACTTCCAAAGAGGGAGCCTGACAAGTGACTTTTAAATAGCCACTTTGAATATATAATTTCATTGCCTCTTGCTTTCAGAGCACTGAGGAAAAAATAATAACTGCTAACCTAGCATTATGTGCTTGATAAAAACTACTTCCAAGAATGAACGCAAATAAAAACATTTTCAGCAATAACAGAGACAGTTTGATAGCAGCAGACCTTCAAAATAGCAAACTCTAAAGATTTTTACCGTAAGCAGATGGAAAAACCATTGCAGATGAAAATGCTGAATTATGAGTTGGAGGTAAACAAATAAAATGGTAATATGTGAGGGACTCTAAATGAATACTGGTAGTATAAAACTGTGACAATGATGTCTTCAAGGTCTGGCGTTTGTTTTTTTGTTTCTTTCTTTTTTTTTTTTTTTTTGAGATGGAGTCTCACTTTGTCACCCAGGCTGGAATGCAGTGGTGACATCTCAGCTCACTGCAACCTCTGCCTCCCAAGTTCAAGCAATACTCCTGCCTCAGCCTCCTGAGTAGCTGGGAATACAGGCACGTGCCACCACACCCAGCTAATTTTTGTATTTTTAGTAGAAACGCGGTGTCACCATGTTGGTTAGGCTAGTCTCAAACTCCTGACCTGGTGATCCGCCTGCCTTGGCCTCCCAAAGTGCTGGGATTACAAGCATTAGCCAGCACGCCCAGCTGGTCTGGGGTTTTTTAATTTAAAATAGAGAATGACAATACATGACACAGTAGCATGTATGTTGGGAACATATGAAGTAGAAGTCTCATAAGGTCCTTGGCTTGTCCACGGTGACAATAAAGGTAGTGATTAATGTTGAATTTTTACAAAAAAGGATTCCGGTAGTAACGTTGAAGGAAACCACCAAAAGAACAGAAAGAGAAGGTATAACATCCAGACTGTTAGAGGGGAAAACAAAAATGATAGAAATATTCTAATCAATTCAAAAGGAGACAGAAAGAATAGAAAAAAAAAAAGAAAGAATAGGACAAAGAGAAAGCACAAAATGGGATGGTAAATTTTAAATTTTAAAAGTCAGTCATTATGCTAACTGTGTTGAAAATACTCTAGTTAAAAGCAAAGATTGTCCAAACCCAAAAAGCTTCAATTACAAGCAATTCACAAGAGCTGCATCAATACATTAGGAACACAGAAGAGCTGAAAGTAAAAAGATAGAAAAAAGATAAACCACTCAGTGCTAACAGAAAAAAAAAGTATACAGTTCAATATAAAATGCATTTAAAAGGCTTAATTTGCCAACACAATGACACATTTAAATATACAAAAGAAGGCCAGGTGCAGTGGCTCACACCTGTAATCCCAGCACTTTGGGAAGCTGAGGCAGGTAAATCACTTGTGGTCAGAAGTTCAAGACCAGCCTGGCCAACGTGGTGAAACCTCGTCTCTACAAAAAATCAGCTGTCGTGATGGTGCACACCTGCAGTCCCTGCTACTCCAGAGGCTGAGGCAGGAGAATTCCTTGAACCTGGAAGGCAGAGGTTGCAGTGAGGCAAGATAACACCACTGCACTCCAGTCTGGGCAACAGCGTGAGACTCTGCCTCAAATAAATAAATAAACGAAACAAAAACTGACAGAACTACAAGATAAATCTATAGTCACTGAGGGAGATTTTTTTAAATACTTCTCTTGGTAACTGAAGGAATAAGCAGCAGCAACAACAAAAAAATTAGAATACAGAATATTTGAATGACTTAATCAATAAGCTTGACCTAACGGACACATAGAGAAAACTACGCTAAATAATTGCAGAATACACCTATTGTTAAACACATTCAGAATACTGAAATTGACCATATGTCTAGCCATTAAATAAGTCCAGATAAATTTCAAAGGACTAAAATGGTGCAAATTCAGCTTTCTGACCACAAAGCAATTAAGGTAAAAAATCAATAACAAAAAAAGAAAGAAAGAAAGAAAAAAAACTCTTGTAGATTTTTTTAAATTCTAAATAATCAATTACAAAAAAATTCTAAAGCAAAGCAAATACTTAATAAAATTAGAAAATATTTTTAAATTATAGCACAAATAAAGCCAATAAAACTTAGGAAGAAATAGTTTTAAATGTGAACATTAGGAAAAGGGAAAGATTAAACATTTATGAATGAAGTATTTCTAGAAATTAGAAAAATAACAGTAAAAATTAATGAAATAAAAACAAATGTATAATACAGAAAATAAAATCGTAAGTTTTATATCTAAAAAGACTAATAGAATTGACAAAACTCTAGCAAAATTAAGAGGAGAGAGGAAGAGACTGCAAAAATTACTAATATCAGGACTGAAAAAAAAAAGCACCCATATAGAAACTACAGGCATGAAGTAATAATAATATGAATAATTCTTCAAATCTGAAAATTCTGATAAAATGGACAGTCTTAGAAAACTGTAAATTACCAAAATTGACTCAATAAGAAACCGAAAGCTAGAATATTCTTATAAACTTAAAAATAAATTAATTAGTTACCAAAAATCTTATCAAAAAGAAAATTCCCAGGCACAGGTGACCTAACAGGTAAGTTCCACTCAAGTAAAAGTTGATTTCAATCTTTCACAAACTCTTCCACAGAAGACGAAAGGCTCCTCCCAATATACTACATGAGACCAGCATGAATCTGTGAAATTTGGTAAAGAATGAAAAAGTGAAATTACAACTGAACTCACTCATCAACACAGATCTTAAAATTCTAAATAAAATATGAGCAAACCAAATCCAGAAATACATAAAAAGGATAATAAATTATGATCAAATTGGGTTTATCCCTAGAGTGCAAGTTGGTTTAACATTGAAAAATCAATTTAAGACTAGGCATAGTAGCTCATGCCTATAATCCCAGCACTTTGGGAGGCCAGAGATGGGAGGATCACTTGAGCCCAGAAGTTTGAGACCAGCCTGGGCAACACAGGAAGACCCTGTCTCTACAAAAAATAAAAAATTAGCCAGGCATAGTGGCGTCCGCCTGTAGTTCCAGCTACTCGAGACACTGAGGCAGGAGGATCCCAGTAGTTTGAGGCTGTAATGAGCTATGATTACACCACTGCACTCCAGCCTGTGTGATAGACACTCTGTCTCTTAAACACACACACACACACACACACACACACACACAATTGATTGGTAATGTAAGATGGATTGGATTGCTTTTCTCTTAAAAAAAATACTACATATGAAGAGGCAAGCAAAGAGTAGACAGCCAAAAATATAGAAGAAAAAGCTTTATGAAGGTGTGTCAGGGAGTTAATTTTTTAAAAAAAATATGTTTTTCCCCTGGATTCTATAATACTTGTTATACGTAGCCACTTTTTAAAATTCACAATTTGTTGTAATTTTTTTTCATTCTAAATAAATATTAACTTTCAAACTAAAAACTGCTTATGGTGTAATTCCATTTATAAAATTCAGCTAGCAAAATTAAACCACATTGCCTATGAATGCTTACATAAATCATAAACTAGGTCTTATGTGTAGTGTGAGGCAGGAGTCATTAAGGAGGTTGGGAAGATTGTGACTGAGAAGAGATACATAGGTTGCCTTCAAGGTGTTAGAATTTTTGCCCTAGATGGATGTTGTCACATGGATATGATCAGGTCACATGGATGCTGTCTTATAACCACTTTTAAAACTGTACTTATAAAGGTTTTGTTTAATGTGCATTTCTGTACCTATATTATATTTCACATTATATGATGCTTGTAAAACTTATAATGAAATTATAAAACTAAAACTAATATAGGTATTATACAGGAAAGGAATGATTCCATAAGATTAAAAACTATAAAGATAGTATGGCACTATCCCGGGAATAAAAATAAAATCAACTTTCTAGCTAATAAAAATTGTTTCCCAGGGTTAACAACTCTGATACTGCTACGTTGCTACACGTACACTGGGATTGAACAATTAAATAAATCGATGTTGGATGGTAGAATCAGGTTTTCCACTGCTGGAGGGGGAAGAGACTACAATGATCCATTTGTTAATGATCAGAGTTGAAAACATCAATGAGAACTCATATTTAGTTTAGTATAGTTACAGACGGTTGCACACAGAAATGTTCATATATGTGTATGTGTGTTTATGCACGGGTTAATTTACACACGTACATTTTCTTGCTTTGTCAGCTGAAAGAACCTTAAAGAAACAAAGCTGGTGTAGTGCCTCATGCCTATATTCCCAGCACTTTGGGAGGCTGAGGCAGGAGAACCACTTGAGTTCAGGAGTTTGAGACCGGCCTGAGCAACACAAGAGAACTCCATCTCTACCAAGAAGAAAAGAAATGAAAAGAAAAAAGACAAGAGGGGAGGGGAAGGCGGGGAGGAACACTTCAGTAGCAATGAGCAAACCTATTGCCCAGATCTTGGTTTCTAAGCCCATTCTCCAATGAAAGGAACTAGAGCCCCTTAGAGAAATGTATATTTCTAGGTCTGGGGCAGGAAGTATACAAGATGAGCCAAGAATATTTGTAGTACCGAAAGTAAGTAAGTGCTAAAAACAAATGAGCCCCCGTTGATGGGGGTTATCAAAGAAGTTAACTCAAAGAGCTCCCAAGGGCCAAAGCTGGAACAACTTGAGCAACAAAATTAAGTAGTCATGGCTTATAATACAAAATACAAAATAAGTATCTATGACTCCATATTGATATGAATGATTGAATAAATAAATGGAAGAGAAAAGACAAAGAATTCCAAATAATTTAGATAGCTCCTTTACCCTAAGGGAAGAGAAACAAAACATGCCACTCTAAGTGTGGACTGCACAGAGAGACTTTTTTCCAAAGATTAACAGTATGGAAAGGACAAAAAAAGGAGTAATCTTACAGTGGAGAAACCTGACAAACAGCACGTTAGGCAGTCACCAACATTAATGCCAACAGTTATAAATCGAGTTGATAGAATGTACCTTCACTAAGATATGACGACAATGGCCCTTCACCACTGTGATCTTACCCCCACAAATGCATAACCCCAATCTCTTCATAAGAAAAACATCAGACAAATTCCAGGAGAGGGGAATCCTTACAATATACCTGACCAGAACTCATCAAAACTCTTAAAGTTGCCAAAATCAAGGAAAGTCTTTTGGGTTTTGTTGTTTTTTGTTTTGTTTTTTTGAGATAGGGTCTCACTCCATCGCCCAGGCTGAAGTGCAGTGGTGCGATCACTGCTCACTGCAGCCTGGACCTCCCATGCTCAGGTGATCCTCCCACCTTAGCCTTCCAAGTAGTTGGGACTACAGGCACATGCCACCATGGCCCAGCTAATGTTTTGTATTTTTAGTAAAGATGCAGGTTGCCCAAACTGGTAACAAACTTCTGGGCTCAAGAGATCCACCCACCTCAACCTCCCAAAGTCTGGGATTGAGGTGTGAGCCACTATGCCTGATTTCTAAAGTCTTAGAAACCATTATAGCCAAGAGAATGAGAGATGATAGCTAAATGTAATATGGTATTACGAATGAGATCCTGGAACAACAACAAAAAAAGACATTAATGGAAAATTAAGGAAATCTGAATAAAGTATAGATTTTAGTTAATCATAATCACGTAACAATGTCATTTCACCAACTGAAATGAATTTATCGTACTAATGTAAGATGTTAATAACGGGAAACTAAATGCGAGGAATATTGAAACTCTGTACTGTCTTCATAATTTTTCCGTAATTCTAAAATTGCTCTAAAAAATAATCTATTAAAAACTTTTTAAATATAATCAACAGATCGTTACAGCCAAGAAAGAGAACTCAGAACATATATATAAAATGCTGGATTATGATAGAGGAGATATTAAAAATATGCCTGAAAAGAACAGACTATTATTGAATAAACGATCCAGGGACTACTTGCTAGACCACATGAAAAAATAAAATCAAGTGAGATTAGACTACTGCCACACTCCACATACAGATAGCAGTTGGATTACAATTTCAAATGTGTAAAAACAAATCTTTAAAATAATTATAAAAAATCTTAGAGAACATCTTCATAATCTTGGGATAGGAAAGGCCTTCTTAAGCAGAAGCAACATGAACCATATAGAAACTATTGATTTTACTACAAAAAAGTTTTCAACTACTATAGAAAAAATGTTACTATTGAAGGAATAAAAAAGGACAAAGGACTGACCAGAAGAAATGGCGCTCAGCCTATAATGGCTCAAACGATTACTATGTAAAATATATATAAAGAAATTCTGTAAGTAAATTTGAAAATGATAAACCAACACAAAAATGGAGAAAAGATATGAATAGATGAATCACAGAGGAATGACCATTAAACAAATTACAATATGCTAGGTATCACTAGCAATGCACATTTCACACTTAAGATTTTATTAAAAGATTGATTAAAAATTATAAAGATTGACAATATTGAATATTGCCAAAAATGGAAAACAAAAGATCTTTAACACACTGAGTGTAGATCATTCGGTGCTTTACCCACTCTAACGGACAATTTGACATCATTAAATGTGCACATCTTCCCTTCCAAAATATTTACAAAAGGAGCAAAACCAGGCTTTCGTTAACAGCAGTATGGTTCACTGAATAGCGATATAACAGAAAAGTATGCATTAGTTTAAAAGAATGAGATGACTATATAGAGGCATAGAGAGACTGATTATAGATAAACATGCGTAAACACACACACATTTTTCTATATATAACATGGAAATAGCTCTCCAAGAATATAGCTTGGTGTAGAAAAAAGTTGATGAATAATAATTAGGGCATAACAAAATCTGTGATGAAAAAGGAAAGGAAAAGAGACTCAAAAACAACGTATTTATGACATATACATGCAAGTATCGAATGCACAGGAAACTCTTACAGGCTACTTATCAAACTGAGAAAAAAATGAGACTGAGGGAAAACGGTATGATTTTATGCATTACTTGTATAATTAGATTTTTTTTCTTAGTGAAATAAGCAAGACACGAAAGAAGAAGCGGTAAAAGTTTTACATGGAACATATTTTCCCAAATGAGCAATCCACATGCATCTAGGCTGCTATGAGTTGGGTGCCTGCCCCTGTGTCATGAGGGTCTCACCTTCACTTATACTCTAACTCTGTTCCCCTGGAAACCTGATAATGGGATGACATCAGCGATACTGCTAAGCAACTGCTGCTTATAAGAAAAATGACCCAACTGGCCAGTTGCATCTGGACTGGGAGGAACTACGAGAGGGCAACAAACATCTGATGCATACGCCGTATTTTGTGGCTTCTGTAAATGCAGAGACACTTGTCTTCTGTGCTTGGCTCAAACCTTGTGGGGACATAAGGTCAAAAAACACCATAAAGCAAGGTGTCATACAGATAGGCACTTTAGATTTGCACTAAGTGAGCTGGCTATGTGTGGAAAAGCCCTTTTAAAATTCTTAATAGTTTATGCTATTTTTCATGACTGACACCTAAACTGCCTTATAAACTATAAATACTCCATTTTAATCCTCCTTCAAGTTATATGTAAGCAACAATATTTTGCATTCAATTAAACTAAGGCATTTTGGGTGAACAGCAAGGTTTAAAACATATTCATTACACAACTGTAGTAAATTTATGGTTCACATAAATTTTATCCATAATTTCCCAAAGCACTATGGAAAGTTAAATCATTCATTTTTATAAAGTAGAACACAATGTGGGACTATATAAAACCTAAAAAGAAGAAAAAAAATTCCAAAGGGGCTGGCTTCCAAGTTAAGCGCTTGAGAAAGAAAAGTTTTATGTAATTTAACAATCAAAACCTCTTCCTGACAAAAACGAATCCTCAGTGTAAATCACGGTGGAAAAAAAATCATTCTTGATTGATAAAGAAGAGACAAAATTTGCCAAAATATAACTATGGACATGCTTGAAATAGTGAAGAATTATATTTGCAAATAGCGCAAATGGAAATGCCAGTGTAAAGTGATACGAGATAAAATTGACTTTGCGTTTCAGCGTTTTTGAAATTAGAGCACCAGTCATTGTAACTGTCCAGTCTGAGATAGCCATTTCAGATGGTTAGAGAGCTGTATCAGACAAATTCAGGATGCCCATATAAAATAGAAAACATTCCTTTTCATCACACTATGTTATCACTTCTTTCAAGGGCCTTTAAAAATGACGTAGACCCCCAACCCCATTTGCATTTTTTTTTTTTTTTAGTTCTTAGAGGCATCCAGGATTCTACACTTTGAAAAAGTGCTGATTCTGGTTCAGAATAGGACCTCAAAGAGGCATCTACCACCATACCCCTACTTCCTGAATCAGATCAGAAGAGGAGGATTTTATGTATACATGTGTGCATGTGAGCTTTTTTTTTTTTTTCCTTTCTTAGCAGTATCTGTTCTAGGTATCTCAAAGTCTTATAACTGATAATCATGAAATATGTCTGTTTGTTAGTTTTAATTGAATCTCTTAATGTCATATATCAACTTCAGGATACGTTTTACCTCTGACAGAGAGAAAACAGAGAATTGGGGTAAGGATAATGTTTTACTTCTTAAAGAAAAAAAAAGAGAAAGATCTGAATCAACTGTGGCAAACAGTTCCTGTTTTTACATCTGAGTGAAGGGTAATATGGGTATTACGGTATTTGCCATACTTTTCTGTATGTTTCAAATACTTAATTTTTTAAATTAAATACAAAGAATTATTCTAAAAGCAAGACAGTATGACAGTATCAGGACACGTCATCACTACCTGGAGAAAGAGGCAGTCAGCCCATATCCTCCAGTGACTTTTACCTAGCAAGGCATCCCTGAGTCCATCTCATGCCCCTAGTGTTGGTGACAGAAAAACAAGCATGATCTGCCTGCATTTGCTTAAAGCAGTGCTGTATTTCACTGTGAACAAGAAGATTTAAGCAAAGTTGGAATGAAAAATGCCCCTCTTGGGTTCACATACCAGTGTCACTCCCGGATCCCGTTGACAAAGCTGGCATGATGCAAGGTGCAGGGACAGGTCAGCCCACCACTCTGCAGACACCCTGCCCTCAGAGAGCCACAGGGAATTCCAGTTCAACTGTCTGCAGCCACAGTGTCTGCCAAGATCTGTGTATCTTGTAAGCTGTTTCTAGAAAGGAAAGAAACATTGATATTTTTTAAAAAGGGACCATCACCAAATCACAACATTCTGTAACTAATTCAAAATTCTCATCCCAATCACTACCCGAGAGATCACAACTCTTCAGAATTTTTTCTACAGACCACATGCAAATATGAACTGTGAGAGTTTCTGATCTTGATGAGCGACTTCTAATTGAAAACATGAATGTTCTGCACGCATGTGTCAAGGCTTCCTTAAAGATTTTTACATTTGGGTTGGGGAACGTTGATGGGATACATGGATATTTTTAAGAAGCTTCTGTACATCAATGCCATTCTCAACTTCCTTCCCTGTGTTACCACAATTTTCAGCTATATTTCTAACTGTAGAACAGAGACTATATAAATTGTCAGCGACTTATAATTAATTGTATCTTTTTTTTTTATATGGAGTCTCACTCTGTCGCCCAGGCTGGAGCACAGTGGTGCGATCTCGGCTCACTGCAACCTCCGTCTCCCAGGTTCAAGCAATTCTCCCTGCCCCAGCCTTCTGAGTAGCTGGGATTATAGACACCCACCACCAACCCTGGCTAATTTTCATTTTTCTTTTTTTAATAGAGACGGGGTTTCACCATATCGGCCAGGCTGGTCTCAAACTCCTGACCTCAGGTGATCTGCCTGCCTTGGCCTCTCAAACTGCTGCGATTATAGATGTAAGCCATCGCACCCAGCCTAATTGTATTTTTTTAAATAGCTCATCCTAATATGACAAATGCGTGGTTCTCTAACTGAAGACTGCAACTAATCTTGAAGGAATATTTACCAGAATGAAAACAAGATGTTATTACAGATTTATAGAAGTGTTAGTAATCCAAAGTAAATCAAACAATTCGAGCCAGCATATATAAGTAAATTCTTTTAGTAAAAACCAACCTTTGTTGTATCTGGAAAAATATTAATTTCTTTTTAAATAACTAACTTAACTAATGTTTATCCTGAAATAAGCAGTAAAGGCAGTACAGCATAGCAGTTAAGAACAAGGAATCTAGAGTTCGACCTAATCGCTAAAGCTGCTAGTTCTGAGATCTTCAACAAGGTATTTCATCTTCTTAAGCCTTAACTTCCTTACGTGCAAATAAACACAATAGTAAATTAGAACTATTTGGTAATTAGATATACTTAGACATATAATGCAGTGTCTGATACATGGTAAGTAAACAAGAAACACTGGCTATTATGACTGGGCTTTTTAAAATTCAGGTAATGAGATTATAAAATGAAAACATAAAAGAAAGTAGCAAGATTAAAATTTACATTGGCCTAACACCTAGAGGGAGGCCATCTGGTTTAAATTTGGATCACCCCTGGCTAATAACGGAAGAAGTACTCCATTTACATTTTTGTAGAAATCAGAAGAACCACACAATGTGTTTTAAGTTCATTTTTAACGCACTTTCCTCAATTCTCTATAAAGCAAATTCAGTAATTTAGAAGCATATTTGAACATGTATTAACCACAACAAGAAAACATTGGAAACCTTGGAAAAACTGGCTCACATCAATTCTTAAAGTCTTTAAGTTGCTGAATCAAATTACAGAAAAAAAAAGAAATGAACTTGCCAAATTTTACTTTAAAAAATCCACATTGTAAGATTCTATCAAAGCCTTCTAAATTAGCTTTTTAATTGTTAAAGTGAAAATTAGTATTAAAAACGCCACCATCCAACGAATTATTTTAGATCAGACTATCTGCTGCAATGGCTTGAATTTTGCTTTATGTTACTGCAAAGGCTAACGTAGTTAAAACATGCATACAAATCCATACAGAAAAGAGTGCTCATTTAAAATATGAGGACTGTTATTTTAAGTATCAAATTAAAATACAGCTCACTAAGCTAAAATGAAAAATGTGAGACAAGATTTCACTAATGCACATGTCTGACGCTGTTTTTTCTAATAATTTTGAAAGCAATTTTGCTTTGCCTTCATAAATTATTATTAAAATCAGGATGAAGATTCAACTACAGGAAAATGTTCCTTATATAAAGCAAGGTTAGAAAGGAAGTCATTCAAAGTCAAAAACAGACTGTATAATTTCAAGAACACAGTCAATTAGTAGACTTTTGTTTTGCTAATAGAAAAAAAGGAAAACAAATTAAAATTTGTAAAATGTCTGCAGGCACATTTGTACCATTAGGGCAATATATATGTATGTATGTTTGTGAGTAGGTATTATATGTGTGTGTATATATATGTAATTTAAGTTATTTATGTCATGAGAAAAGCCATTAATTATATGGTATAGATTGTACATGTGCTATACAATCTATACAATGCAATCTATCACTTTCTTCACAGCTTAAAGAACTTACAATGTTTCATGTTAATAAACCATACACACCATATAAGACAACATATGCTTATAGCAAACAATTAGAATTTCATACAATTTGAAACATTCACATTCCATTAATACTAAAAGCCTTACATTCCACATCAAAACACCCTTTTGAGCTGATACTGCTGCTGTTCGTTTATGCCATATACGAAAAGCCCTAGCACTTCTTGTTCTTTATTTCATAATGAATACTCAAGATTAAATTTTTCCAAAGCTGTATAATTTACTACAAAGCAATCCTCTCTTAAGTACATATACTACAAAGTAATCACCTTCTCAGAGCATATGCAAGAATATGATTTTTTTAAATGGTTTGACAGAATCCTAACTAGTAATATTTTGTATTTTGTGGAATAAAGTGCTAGGTTTAACTTTCGAACTTTTGTAGTAATGATGTTATTTTCTTTGGCTAAATTCATTGAAAATGCTTTGGAATTTGTCGGAAGGCAGCCATAATTATTGCTGACTGTTGTATGGAATCAATTTACTACAACACAAAAATACCAGCTGTTACAGTATGTCCTGAGAGGGATTACCGAATATTCTTAAATTGAAGTTCAATCCATCTTTCCATAAAAAAGAGAAAGATCCAAAAGCCAGGAACATAACAGCAGTATCAAGTGCACCTGAAGCATTTACAATACCCAACAGAATGATTACAACCCTCCTTTAAAAGGGCTTATTTTTGAAATTTCATTATTCCAGTTGTACCTTGCTTCTATATATCACACTGTATCAGGTTCCTCTGGCATTGATCAAGTGGAAACAGTGAAGTATGTGAAGGTCTGTGAGTTTACAACGTTCAATTTCTACACTCCCTGGGTAACTCTTAATGTTCCTGTGGCACTCATGACATCTAGTGGTCAATCACAAAAGTGCAAGTGTTTACAACTTCTGTTTTCAGTAAAGAATTAACTTAATTCCATCGTCTGCAACATTTTTTATTAATGTAAACATATATATACACACACACATTTAATATATATGAATAAGAAATCAAGTAATTTTCAAATACATTTCCTATTTGTAAGTGTTCAAAAATATGAAAACTTGTAATTCACTGTCATCATAAACTATTTTAATAAATGTTAGCAATCTATCATTTCAGAATAAGTGTGCTCAGACATCCAACTGTAGATTATTTCACCAGATACACATACTCAAAAGTTACATTTTCAAAACCTAATAGAGCAATAAAACCACACAAAGTAAACTTTTTAAAATAAATCTAATTATCACAGATATTTTAAAAGCTCAATCTGAATGACTCATCAATTATATTGGCCAATGCAAGAAGCAGACTTATATCTGTTAACATTATTTGAACCCTCATAAATTATAATTGTAAGAATAAAAAGAGGCAACATATACTAAGTGGTAGACATCTGCTTATATAAAATGGTACTGGTACCGTTTATAGCAGCTATTCTCAAAGTGTGGTCCAGAGATCTCTACTGGTCTCCAGGACCCTTTCAGAGGGGTCCATGAGGCCAAACTATTTTCATAAAAATACTGAAGAAAGTACTGAGATGTTATTTGTCTTTTGCACTGTACCAGCATTTGCACCAATGGTGAAAAGAAAGCAAGCAATGGTCACTGTTGGTAAAACCACTGCCATCTGAGCATGAGTCAAGATAATGGCACCAAATTGAAACTATTCAACATTGTCTTCTTCACTGCCAAGGATGCTCATTCAACGGAAGAGGAGGAAGAAGAAAAGCAGGAAGAGGAGGAGGGGAGAGGAAAGGTTCACTATAGAATATCCTTAATGAAGCATTAAAAATTAATATTCATTGACTCTTAAGTACTCTTCTTTTTAATATCCTGTGTGAACAATGGGAAGGACACATAAAGTACTGCTGCTATAAACAAAGGAAACACTGTCTCAAAAAAAAAAAAAAACAGTTGTGCAGTGATTTGAGTTGTGAACTGTACTGGCTGCTTTGATCATGGAACATCTTTTTTTTTTTTTTTTAACTTAAAAGAACAGAAGACAAACTATGGTCATTCAAGCTTCTCAGTATTTGGCAAATATTTTCTTGAAGATAAATAGAGTCCACGTTTTCAAGGGAAACCAAAAACAGTATGTGTTGCTAACGATAAAATGAGCTTCCAAGAAAAATTAGAATTTTATAAAACTTGCACCTACTAGAGGTCATTTTGCATGGTGCTCTGTTAACTGAAACACACACAAGGTGGAACCAAGTCCACACTTTGCACTGGTTCTATCAGCTTCCCAATGCCTAAAGGCTTTGCTGGGAAGATCCATGGTGATATTAACAAATGTGATTATTATGGTATTCTGTATCAACATTTGGAAGATCTGCATGATTCAGTGAACCAATATTTTCCCATTTTCTATTAACGCATTAGAAAATCATGCATGAACAACATCCATTCAAAGCTCAAGATAGATCAATCTAAAGTTCCAATACAATAGCTTTATTTCTATATTTTCAGATTTTACACTGAAACTTATCTTTAAGAAATTGCCATATATCTTTGGTGTAACAGCAAAGAATATCCACACTTAACTGAATAGGCTATTAAAATATTCCTCCCTTTTCCAACTACACATCTGTGTAAGGTCAGTTTTTCTTCATATCCTTCAAGCAAAACATACAGCAACAAAATGAAAGTAGACACATATACGAAAATATAACAGTCTCCTTCTGAGCCAAGAATTAAAGAAATTTGCAATGCATTCATGTTTTTGTTTTGGGGGTAAAATTATTTTTCATAAAAATGTGATTTGTGTTAACATGAAGAAAATTTAACACTGTTATTTTTAAATGAATTAAACAAATATAACCCACACACTCAAAACTCTTCAGAGCCTTCAGTAATTTTTAGAGTGTAGATCTGAAAACCAAAATTGTTAAGAATTGCTTCTCTAATGCCAAGGGTTGGCAAACATTTTCTGTAAAGTCCATATCGTCTTAACGTAAACAATATGTTCATGAGTATGACTGTGTTCCCATAAAACCTGATTTCCAGAAATGAAGGAAGGCCAAGCTTGCTGACTGCTATTCTATATCCTTATATTGTATCTGCTAGTGACTTCAGGATCTAGAAGTAACATGCTTTCTAGTAACACTTTTACTGATCATCATTTAAATATTCAAAAAAAAGAAAGTAAAAACAGTTCATTTTATTTTGTTGTGCAAGAGTATGAAAATTTTTAAAGATTCAGTTCTTAATCATAAACAAAATTGTATTTCAATTCTGACTATCCCAAGTATCTCAGACTCTGTCACTATACATAAAAAATTTAAAAACAGACTTATAACTGGTTATTAGGATGTTGTATGTAAGAAAAAATGCTTTATACAACCAAAACCAAAAATTCCTAGTTTTTAAGAAAAAAAGGAATGAGTATGAAAGATCAAAATGCCCCACATTTTACAAATCCAGTGGGGTTCAATGATTATATTAATATAAAACCAACACATGTCTTTCCACATATGGAAAGGGAAATGCTGAAACAACAGAAAAGAATCCCACTAAAAGAATCCTATAAACCTTTAAAGACTTCAGAAAAGAAACAAGAGAACACACTGCTTTATAATCCCCAGGTGAAGAGACCCAGGCTTTAAGGCTGCTAGGAAAGTCTGCCGGGAACCCTGGTCCACTTGCCAGGAAGGAGTATTAGCCACAAGACCGTCAGGGCCTCATCTAGTGAGGGCTCTTAGAAAGGCACACAATCGCCCCTTCTCTGGAAGCACAGGTGTAATGAATGAACTAGCACTTGCAGGCAATTACCTCATTCCAGACTACCTGAACCATATACAACAATGAGGGCACCATGACCCCATTTTCTTTTTTACTCTCCTTAAAGCAAAGATAACAGCATTTATAGTGGGGGCACATCTTCCACACCTCTCCTCTGGGACACTCCTCTGATGATGACTCTCTTTTCATTGCATTTATATTCTACCACCTACTACTAAAAAGTCTTGGCTAAATCTTAAAGATTACACCACTGACTATCAATGACCCACTATTTTTGCTCTATGTCTCTTTCCTCTAATTGTTGGAGGCAGAGAAGGGTGATACAACTTCTTCATCACGTTTTCCTTGACTAATTCTCAATTCCAGATTCATCTCATCATTCCACTGGCTTTCCCTTAAGTCCTCTCTACCACAGAAACCAATCTTGTAATCCTTTTTTCATAATTAAGGTGCATCAATGTAATTTTATATTTTTCATTCAATGTCCCCCTCTAGATTCCTTGAGAATGGAACCTATATTATTGTATTTCCCTAAAAACTAAATAATAAAATGGTCTGCTCTCTTTCCCTTCCAAGTCAGTCACCTCATCATTTTACCTATGGGGAGACAGCACAGCCTAATAATGAGAACACAGATTTTGAAATCAGACAGACCTAAGATCACACCCAAGCCCAGCCTTACTGACTCCGTGATCCTGGCCAAGCTACTTAATGAAATGAGATTAAATGAAATAACAAAAGTAAAACATCTAACCCATATAGCAGCCAATCAACAGATGACCACTTTGATTAATTTTTTTTTTTTTTTGAGACAGAATTTTGCTCTTGTTTCCCAGGCTGGAGTGCAATGGCATGATCTTACCTCACAGCAACCTCTGCCTCTCAGGTTCAAGTGATTCTCCTGCCTCAGCCTCCCAAGTGGTTGGGATTACAGGTACCCATTACCACACCTGGATAATTTTGTATTTTTAGAGAGACAGCATTTTGCCATGTTAGTCAGGCTGGTCTCAAACTCCTGACCTCAGGTGATCCACCCACCTCAGCCTCCCATAGTGCTGGGATTACAGGTGTGAGCCACCATGTCCAGCCTTATTAACACTATCCAATCTTGTTTTAATCACTTTCTATTTCTTATTTCCTCTAATCGCGCAAACTTTTGGTGATCCTACAATGAAAAGAATATATGCTTTGGTAGGACCAAAAAAAAACAGAGTTTAAAATCTGAAGGATCTTCTACCACTTACTGCATGCACAATTTATAAAGCATGAGACCTCAAAAAGCCACATAAAATAACAAAAATAAATAAATAAGAATAATGTTCAGGATGGCTCCTATTAACATTTATTGAGTATCCACAATTTCCCGGATAGTAGGTTAAAAATGCAACATGCACTGTTTCACTGAATCCTCACAATAATCCTATTTCATAATCACTATTACCATGTCTTACAGATGAGAAAACTGAATTTTAGGCAATGTGTCCTAAGTCCACAGCTTGAAGGGATTCTGATGTTGGTATGTATGAGTTCCAGGCCCACCCTGTGAATCATTCTACACAGTGCTGGTTCTTAACTACTATTAACCTCTCTGTTTTCTCAGTGGTCAAACAGAAAGAAGATAGATAGATAGATAGATAGATAGATAGATAGATAGATAGATAGATAGATAGAACACACATATATAGATAGATACATATAGATATATCTGACTCACTTTATGTGACTAGTTAAATGAAACAATGTATCTAAAACACCAGAAACATACCAGATACTTCAATTTTAGCTCTCCCTTTCCCTCAACCTTCCCCTTAATTTTCTTGATCTACTTGATTCCGTTTACAAACCAGAAAACTGCCTGCTTCGTAGCCACATCCTCGTCTTGGCTCTTCAGTCATGTAACACAGTGCCTTCTCTGATATATCCAAAACATCAAGTAGGTTCTGAAAACAGTATTCTCATACTTCAATGTATTGATCGCCAATTCTTAGGTCTAGGACATATCTACAAAATTCACAGCCTGTAAAAGCCACAGATCTTTCTAAAATCTACAGTAGCATCTTACATGATAGCCAGAGATACTGTCTCTCTGTTTTATATGGCTAAAATAAATGACAGAATATATCTGAAGCTCAAGAATACAATTCAGACTCTATTAAACCTTTCTTATTAACCAAGTGTCACTATAGCATTACCCACAATTCATAGTCACTAATTTCAAAAATATCTTGAGAGGTCAAAAATAAACCAGTCGACAAAGCAAGTTTGATTAAAATTGTATACAACTCCCTGTTCAACCTACCATGCATAAAAATAGAATAAATCTATGTACTAAAAAGCTACATTTAACATTAAATTTTAATAGAGTTACCAAATATCTACCTCTTTATCAATAAAACCTCTTATTGTAACACAGCAATGATTATTGTACGGGCACAGCAAAACATCCAGTGAAATACTCTAGCAATGACTGGAGGTTTTACTAAATATGCACAGGGAGTGACGTCAGCAAGACGGTGGAATAGAAAGCCTCAAACCCTCTTTCAAACCCTGTAGAAACACTGACTTAACAACACCATACAAACCGTTACCTCTGTAAGAACTCCAGAAGTCAATTAATTATGCAGCGCCCATGCAAGCAAAAGCTAAGGAAGGTGACATCAACGAACGTAGGAAAGTTCATTGCTTTTTGCCCACCTTAGCTCCTCCCTGACCCCAGCGCAACATGGAGTAATTCGGAGGAAAATTCCCAACTTCCAGCTTCTCCCTCAAGAAGGAAAGAGAAGAGGAAAATGTGCATCCAATGTTCTGGCTTATGGGGGCTGCCCAAGCAACTAACTTGGAGTGCTAACAGGAAGATGATATAATCTAGATGCCAGATTGGGGGCCACTGAGAACAAAGGAGAACACAGGGGCTTGTTACAGCATCAGGAAGACTGCAGCACCTCAGATGCCATGAGGAGGAAAAGATTACTGTATAGACTTCTGAGAAGAAAACAGGAGCAAGTCCTATTTCATTAACTGCGAAATTACATGCACAGGCTCAGAGAAGATGTATTAACAACAAAGGTTTGAGAGGTCCAAAGAATCACTATTTAGGCTGATTGGAAAAGATGTTCCCCTGCATGAAGCCAGTCCATAAACACTGAGAGAAGCTCTCTTTTCAAATGCCCAGATCTCAATGAAAGAACACAAGGCATCAAAGAAACAGTAAACACAGCCCAATCAAAGAAGCAAAATAGAGCTCCAGAAACCCACAATGAAGAAAAGATCTCCAAATTACCTGACAAAGAATTCGAGATAATCACCTTTAAGATGCTCAGTGAGCTAAAACATCACACAGACAACTAAAAAAAAAAAAGTCAGGAAAGGGATACATGAACAAAATAACAACAGAATTAGAGAAATAGAAACTATTAAAACTTGCTATTTCTAGAAACTTTGGAGCTTACAAATACAATAACTGAACTGAAAAAATTCACAACAGCAGACTTGATCAAGCAGGAAAAAAAATCAGTGAACTTGAGGGTAGATCATATGACACTATCAAGTCAGAAGAGCAAAAGCAAAAGAGAATGGAGAAAAGAGATGAGCCTAATGGAACACCATCAAGCAGATGGACATAGGCACTATGGGAGTCTGAGAAGAACAGAGAAAACATGGCTGAACATTTCCCACATGTGAGGAGAGAAATGGACATAAAAATTCAAGAAGCTTAACAAACTCTGAATTGGATAAATCCAAAGAGACTCATGCTAAGATATATCATAACTAAACTGTTAAAAGTCGCAGGGAGAATCTTAAAAGCAGCAAGAGAAAAGTGACTTGTCATATACAAGGGAGCATCCACAGAGGATCAGTGAATTTCTTAGCAGAAATTTTGCAGGTTGAAGTAAGACGATATATTCAAAGTGGTGAAATAAAAAAATTCTGCCAATCAAGAAGACTTCATCTGACAAAACCATCCCACAAAATGAAAAATAAATTAATCCCTTCCCAAATAAAAGTTGAGGGAGTTTGTTGACACTATACCTGTATTAGACATACTAAAGGGAGTCCTTCAAGTCTAAATGAAAGAACACTAGACAGCAACATGAAACCACATGAAAATATAAAGCTCTTTGGTACAGATGAATATATGAACAAATATAAAATACAGTAATATTATAATGATGCATAAATCAGTTTTAATTATGTCATAAATTTTCAGCCTGGGCAACAAAGCAAGACCCCATCCATACAAAAACAATGTTTTAATTAGTTGGGTGTGGTGATATGCATATGTAGTCCCAGCTACTCAAGAGGCTAAGGTAGGAGGATTGTTTGAACCCAGGAGGTCAAGGCTGCAGTCAGCTATGAGCACACCACTGCACTCCAGCCTGGGTGACAAGGTGAAACCCAATCTCAAAAAAAAAATTTATTTATACACACACACACACAATTAAATTATATTAAAATATAAAATACATAACATATACATGTAATTTATATACACATAAATTATATATATACATTTTAACAGACAAAAGCATAAAAATGACTATAAATCTATATTAATGATTTATAATAACATAACACAATATAAAAAGATGTAATCTGTGATATCAATAACATATGGGGGCACAGAATTATAAAACACAGAGTCTTTACATGTGATTGAAATTAAATTGCTATTAGATAAAAACAGATTATGACAACTTGAAGATGATATGTGCAATCCTCATGGTAACATAAAGAAAATACCTACATAAGATACACAAAAGATAATGCGAAGACAATCAAAGTATGTCCCTACAAAAAAAATCTGTAAAACACAAAGGAAGGCAATATGAAAGATCCTCAACATCACTAATCATTACAAAAATGCAAATCAAAACTACAAGATATTACTTCATACACATTAGAATGAATACTATCAGAAAAAAAAAAAACAGAAAATAACAAGTGTGGACAAGGATGTGTGGAAACTGGAACCCTTCTGCACTATAGATGGGAATATAAATGTAAATTTCTGTAGTATGGCCACTACAGAAAATAATATGAAGGTTTCTCACTTCTGGGAATATATCCAACAAAATTGAAAGCAGGAACTCAAAGAGATATTTGCGTAGCTACATCACTGCAGCATTGCTCACAACAGCCAAGGGATGAAAGCAAATCCAACACCTATTGACAGATGAATGGACAAACCAAATGTGGTATATACATTCAACAGAAAATTATTCAGTCTTAAAAAAGAAGAAAATAAGCTAATTACCAAAAATCAAATACTTTATGGTTCCATTTATAAGCAGTATCTAAAACAGTCAAACTAATAGAAACAGTAAGCAGAACTGATGGTTGCCAGGAACAGCAGGGAGAGGCAAGTGGTTGCTGTTTAATAGATACAGAGATTTTGTTTTGTAAATGAAAAACTTCTGAAGATCCATTGCATAACAGTGTGAATATACTCAACACTACTGAAGTGTACACTAAGAATTGTTAAGACACTAAATTTTATGTTATGTTTAACACAATTTTTAAAAATGAGTATACGACTTTGAAGATAGTCTAAGGAAGAAATGACATAAATACAAACTAATAGTAGCCATAAAGGTACCCAAAAAATCTAGTAAGTAGCTCTCAGACATGGGCAAGCTTAATCCAAACAACAGGCAAACTGATTTAAGGGGCAGTTGCAAATACGAGCCTGTCTATTTACAGTATCGCATGGATAGCAGTCCTGCAGATCAAGTCTGAAACACATAAATCATTGTTGTGTTTAAACTCACAACACTGTCAGAGGGGAGAGACTAATGCCAAGTGATTTTGCTATATACTTGGTATATAATAAATGGTTTCAACCAGCACTACCAATTATAAATGACAACTCAATTGTTATATCAAAGTATATAATGTAGGGAACTTGACCACATTCATTATTTTAGAAAACTTTCTAATTATGGCTAAACAATGATGCTACTCAACAACATATCTGCAACTCCCCCCTTCCACATACAGAGGAGAATAGTGTACCTCTAGCCCCTTGAAGTTAGGTGAGGTTTTGTGGCTTGCCTTAGCCAGTAACATGAAAGTGATAGGTTATTACTGCTACAAAGACACATTTAAGAGTAAGCATGGGATTTTACACTGTATTAGTCTGTTTTCATAAAGAACTGCCCAAGCCTGGGTAATTTATTTAATATAAAGAAAACAGGTTTAGTTGACTCAGTTCCACATGGCTGGGGAGGCCTCAGGAAACTTACAATCACAGCAGAAGGTGATGGGGAAGCAAGGTACGTCTTACATGGTGGCAGGCAAGAGAAACAGAAGATACTGCTAAACACTTAAAGCATTAGATCTGGTAAGAACTCATTCACTGTCACAAAAACAGCATGGTAGAAACCATCCCCATGATCCAATCACCTCCTACCAGGTCCCTCCTTTGATGTGCAGGGATTACAAGTTGGATTACAATTCAAAATGAGATTTGGGTAGGGACACAGAGCTGAATCATATACATCTTCTCCTTCCCAAGTTATCTAATGTTTCCCATAATGGCATGTTCATTAGCTCAAGCCCTGACACGGAGCACAGTACCCCACTAACATGTGATGGATATATAGCAACAGCAAAAAATAAATGCGCCGTTGGGGCTATTTGCTACTGAAGCACAACCTAGCCCATTACGACTGATACACTGCTCATTTGCAAATATCAACAGTATGATTTTTATATAACATAAATCATTCACTCTAAGTATTTACATTGTTATTTCCTGAGGATTAATTAATATTAAGTGGTTCAATACAACAGTTCATAAAAATGTGGGCTACTAGAAACACCTGTAATAAATCTGGACATTCATAAAGATGATTTCATGTGTTTACTGACAACACACTCATGTAAATTGTCTGGTTTGGTCAGATTCCTATGGCTTATATCAGCACTATCAAAAAATACGTTTTCTAAAAATTGATTCTCATTTGTAAATAATTATGTCATAATACTAAAGCTAATTGTACACATTTTCAAATTAAGGACTAGTGCTAAAAAGTTAAACTAAATGTAACTCACAATGGTTGCATTCATTTATATTTACATATGTATGTTTTGAAGCTATCTTAAATAGACAGAAATAAAAGAAAATATATAATCCAAAAGCACTGATTATATATAACACAAACAACTTTATATTAAGTTAGGTTTTTCTCCATGGTCATCTATCTTTACGCTCCTAAAGGAAATCCTCACTTATCTGTGTATGAGCTTATACCCATGTTTCCAATCTTCTAGCATATTCATCTATTTTCTTTCCAGTGCTGAGAACAAACCAGGAATAAGCCCTTCGAACAATTCAAAACCCTAACATTACATTGTAGAGAACAGTGCATCCTTTATGAACTAGAAGAAAATCTATTCTGTATTAGCCCTTTATATATTAAATGGTAGAGACTCTTACATTTGAAGTCAGCTATACCCAAGAGAAACTTTAAGAGCATTGTGCTGTTCATATGCCTTTTAATGTTACTTTCTTCACTAACCTCAATATTTACACTTCATTAATATTAGCTGCTGGAATCTATTGACTATACTTTGTAAATTTTTAATTTGCATGTCATAGCTCCGAATAGGAGAATTTTAGTTTCTACAGTGAAACAAATGAACGGAAAAGGGGAAAAGTTAACATTTCCAAAGAGTTATGTAAAGACAGAACAAAAATTAAGTTGCTAAGGAAAGTCACATGCCAGTCATTGTCCAAAACACCATGGGAAACGGTTACACAAAAGAGCATTTCACAGAGCTATGCACAGCCTGTTAGTGGACTGCTAGACAAACTGTCTTAGACTAACACACCCTGGAATGAATCTATCTGATAAGGGGAACTTAACTTTATGATCAATTTAGTGTCAAGAATTCTGAAGGTTAGAAGAGGAACCTGGCTGGGAAAAATGGAGCATGCTAAGACCACATGGAAGCCAGCTGTCAGCCACTTCCTATTCATACACTCTCTAGAGGAGACATGCTCTCACACGAAATGGAAAATGATGTAAATGCCAAGCAGGAGGCTTTGCGCACTTCGACACGGCTCAAGTGGTTCAGGTTTCCAGGTGTTTCCCCAGACGGCATCGTCTCAGGCTCGCTGGCCTCTGTTTCTAAAATCTCCCTCGCACATTCCTATTTCCACTTAATGAGCTTTGTCTGTGCCTATCCCAATTTCATGAGCTATGCATATTTCACTCTTCTTGTCTACTGTGTGTCTTTCCTACTAGAATACAGTCATGCAATGCAGGGCATAATGATGTTTCTGTCAAGGAGACGCCACACATACGACAGTGGTCTCATATTTTTACTCTACCCTTTCTATGTTTAGATACACAAATACTTACACTGTGTTCCAACTGCCTGAAATATTCAGTGCAGTCACCTGCTGCACAGGTTTCTGACCTAGGAACAACAGGCTGCACCATGCATGTAGCCTAGGTATATAGAGGGCTCTGCCATTCTGCTATCTAGGTTTGTGTAAGCGCACTCCAGGATGCTCCCACAAGGACCAAGTCACCTAACAACAAATTTCTCAGAATGTCTCCCCATCGTTAAGCAACATATGACTTACAGAAACTACACGAGAGCAGAGACTTTGGTCTGTGTTATTCACTGCTGAATTCCTGGTGTCTTAGAATAGTGCTTGCCATTAATAATAGGTGGCTCCAAACATTATTTGCTGAACGAATGAAAAAATGAATGAGAGACTACTGGAACCCCTATCAACTTTAGCTATAATATTACGTATTTTATAAACGTTATGTATTTTGTGTTTCTGCCTGTCCTCTTTTGAGCTCTCCTGTCCAAAGGAAAAAGGCTAATCTCATTGATCACAACCTAAAACATTTACGAAACTAAAAGTATAGTAGGCAAACTGTCAACAAGTTAAAGATATTAAAATGTCACCATCTGGCTGGGCATGGTGGGTCACGCCTGTAATCCCAGCACTTTGGGAAGCTGAGGCTAGCGGATTACTTGAGTCCAGGAGTTGGAGACCAGCCTGGCCAACATGGTGAAACCTCATCTCTACTATACAAAAATTAGCCAGGTGTGGTGGTGCCTGCTTGAAGTCCCAGCTACTTGGGAGGCTGAGGCAGGAGAATTGCTTAAACCTGGGAGGCTGAGGTTGAGATTGCGTGAGTTGAGCTTGCGCCATTGCACCCTAGCTGAGCAACAAAGTGAGACTCTGTGCTCCCCCATAAAAGGTTCATCTGTCATCTGTGACCAGTCCTCTTTGACGTCTCCTGCTCCCTCTTCCCCAAGTAAGTAGGCTCTACTAGTGCCAGTCAGCTCACCAGCTGCCCACTCTCACCTTTGCACTTGGTGTGGGTCACACTTGTGCTGGCTGTGTGCCTTTCTCACACAAACTTCTGCTGACCTGGGCTTCTGTTATAATAAAAGAGCCTGCTCCTTCCCCCGGTGAGAGAAGCCTGGCCTACCCCTCTCTGGAATCGCTCCCCTTCTCTTCTCTTCTCACATGGAGATGCCTGGCACGGGCCATTGCCTTAGCCAAGAATGATGGCCTCTTCAACTTTTGTATGTATTTGAAATTTTGGCTGATCAAAAAAGTGTCCTTTTCAACGTTTTGATTTAAAATCTAATAGCATTTACTATATATCCATCTCCTGAAAGTCTCAAACTGTAGAAAGAAACTATTATATAATCACAAATTAATAACAGCAAAAGAAAGCCTTTGTGGTTCTCCTATTGGATGTAATGGAAGTCATTATACCACCAAATTCTAACTTTCCTGATTTCATCTCCCTAAACATCTCTCTCCTAACATCCTTTATTTAAGAGAGATACTTGGTAAAGTATTTAGGGGTGTCAAGTACTAGTGTCTGTAATTTACTCAAAAATACTTCAGCAGAGAGGGGGAGGAGACGGAGAGAGAACATATGGCAAAATGTCATCAGTTGCTGGGTCTAAGGTGGACATACGGACATTCATTGTACTATTCTTTCTACTTTTCTGTATATCTTGAAATTTTTACGCTAAAACATTTTTTAAGAGGGGGTGGGAAGTTTACCCATCTCCCAGCCTCTCATACCCCAGAACTATGTGTCTTTTGAGAACCCTAATAAGCCCACTTGGCAAACGCAGTAATCCTCAAATTGGTCTGTCCCCACCTCCAATCCATCCTACACATGCTGCCAGCATCATCTTTCAAAGATACTTACATGATGGCTTGACTACTCTAAATAAACTAGCTGATGATTCAACCGCACTTTCATGATAAAGTTTAAATTCCTTAAAATGAGACATGCTCTTGGTCCTTTCTTGTTGCTTTCTTTGCAAAAATCACACCAACACTCTCACTCAAGTTTTCTATAAAACTACAACCCTGTGAACACACTGTGTTATTTCATGCTTCTGTGAATTTGCTCACTCTAGTTCCTCTGCCTGCTTCAAAATATGGCTTTAATTGCACGTATGTTATCTTACACTGCCTCAAGAGGAGCCTGTGAGCAAAAAGGATCATCACACCAAGTAGAGGTGACAACAAAATCTAATCTATGAAGTCATACGGTCTCTTTTTCAAACCTGCATATGACTATTCAGCAATTCCTTTCAAATTCAGTAGAGGGTGCCATAATTTAATTTTTAAAAGGAAAATGGAATTCATGTTAACAAAGGCAACTTTCATAAGCTTTAGGTGATGTGTTAAAGCTCTAAAAAATATATTTCTAATAAGTAAGGAATGTGAAACTAAAACACCCAACATTGTATTAATCTGAACAAATATCATATTTTTAATTTAAGAAAGAACTACATAAGAATACATCAAAATTCTGGCTGGGCACAGTGGATAACACCTATAATTCCAGCACTTTGGGAGGCTGAGGCAGGCAGATCACTTGAGTTCAGGAGTTCGAGACCAGCCTGGCCAGCATGGTGAAATCCCATCTCTACTAAAAATACAAAAATTAGCTGTGCGTGGTGGCACCTGCCTGTGGTTCCAGCTACTCAGGAGGCTGTGGCACAAAATCACTTGAACCCAGGAGGTAGAAGTTGGAGTGAGCCAAGATCATACCACTGCACTCCAACCTGGGCAACAGAGCAAGACCTTGTCTCAAAAAAAAAAAAAAAAAAAAGAAAAAACTGTGATTATACCCTCTGAACCAACACTAGCTTGTAAGAACATACCCTAAGAATCATACAAGCATGCAACAATGAGCCAATCGATCTACTGTAAAATATAACAGAAAAGTGTTCAAGTTTTTAAAGAAAGTATCTTCATTTCAGAGTTGCTACTTCACTCACAATATCAACACAGAACTGATGCTGGCACAGGCATTCTGACTTCAATATACCTTTACCAACACAGGAGGCCTCTATTTCCTGGCACCTCTTGATTCAAACTTTTGCCATTTAGCCAGGCACAGTAGCACACACCTGTAGTCCCAGATACTTGGGAGGCTGAGGTGGCAGGATTACTTTAGCCCAGGAATTCAAGACCAGCCAGAGCAACATAGTCAGACTCCCATCTCACTCACACACACATATATATATATATATATATATATATATATATATATATATATGTGGGTGTGGGTGTGTATGGTTTTTTTTGAGTATATATACATATATGTGTGTGTGTGTGTATATATATACGTGTGTAAATATACTCAAAAAAAAAAAAACTTTTCCCATTTGTTTCATTTTGGATCTTCTAATCTATACTTTCCTATGCTAATTCCTGGTCCATTTTTAGTTTCGCTTTTGCAGTTTCAGAAAGGTGCTAACAATTAGCAGTGACTACACCTGAGACAAGACAACAGACCTCAAATTATCTGGTACTGTCAAAATTAATCCTTTCATTTTGTGACTTAGCTTATACATTGCTTAGTTAACAATTTATCAAACTCCTGTAATGAGTGCAGTACTCTGTCAGGGGTATAACAGGAAATATCAAACTATAAACACAGATTTCATTATCTTAAGATTAATTTCACTCCCAAAATTCAGAATCTATGAGTCTAGATGGCATTCTGCAGTTTTACTCATTAACTTCAAGAATTCAGGTAAACGGGGACAAGTCACATACTCAGAGTATTCCTAAGTAGGGCATTCCCCTACGGTGGAATCATTGCTCAATTTCTTCCTTATCTGAAAGGAAGCCAAGATGGGACCGAACAAGATTGGAACCACATGGCCATTTACTCAGCTTTCTGCCAGGCATTTAAAAAATCAGATATTGCTCAAGACTGGGTTGTAATATGAGGACGCTGGCATCAACTCTCATGCATTTAATCTCTCCATCTAGGTCCCCCATTTTCTGGACAATCTGCTACCTGTCACTGTTTTCTTCAATATATGAAAAGGCAAGATGTACACCTATATCTAGCATCATACAGAGGTGTTAAAAGGCAACCAGATAAGATTTTTTTCCATGTTGGCAAAATCAACTCTTGATAGTGGAAATTCAATAGGCTCTTAGGACTGTGTGAAATTCGAACCTATTTAAGTAACTTCAACCAGCGAATATTCTGATAATAAAAGCTTCCATTTCTGATATCCATGTAGAAACTCCCAGTTTCTAACAGCTGCAAGTTTATTCTCTGTGTCCTAGAAAGGGTCTTTTCTAATCTGCATTTTTTTTTTTTTTTTTTTTTGAGATGGAGTCTTGCTCTGTCATCCAGGCTGGAGTGCAGTGGTGCAATCTTAGCTCACTGCAATCTCCACCTTCCAGGTCCAAGCAATTCTTCTGCCTCAACCTCCCAAGCAGCTGCGACTATAGGCACTCGCCACCACGCTGAGCTAAGTTTTGTATTTTTAGTACTAATGGGGTTTCACCATACTGGCCAGGCTGGTCTCAAACTCCTGACCTCGTGATCCAACCACCTGAGCCTCCCAATGTGCTGGGATTACAGGTGTGAGCCACCGCACCCAGCCTCATCTGCATTTCTTTAAGGATCTGATGGTTTTTTATTTTTGGTAAAGATGAGCAGGCAAAGGGGAAATTACTGAAATGCCAAGTAGAGTTGCCAGCCAAATAGGAACTGGGGAATTTAAGATTAACTAGGATTGGAGAGAGATCCAAGATGGCCGATTAACAACAGCTCAGGATTGTAGCTCCCAGTGAAAGCACAGAGAGCGAGTGGACGCCACACTTTCCGACGAATTTTTGTTGTCCACAGACTAGGAGATCCCTGGCGGAGGAGCCACACGGGTCGCCAGCGTGACTTTTTTGGCCGGCGCTTCTCGGTGCGGAGTATACAGGACAACTCCGGCTCGGCTGGTCCCATCCCTACAAGGAGAACAGCAATTGGAAGCGCTGAGGACTGAGAGTTTCACAGTAAGCACAGCTGAACCGGGAAGGTCCAGCTGTGCGGGGAAGGGGCCTCTGCCAAAGGAAAACTAAGAAACAGAAAAAACTTCATCACTGGGCGGAGAGATCCAAGATGGCCGATTAACAACAGCCCAGGATTGTAGCTCCCAGTGAAAGCACAGCGAGCGAGTGGGTGCCGCAATTTCAGACGAATTTCTGTGGCCCACAAACTGGGAGATTCCCGGCGGAGGAGCCACACGTGTCGCCAGCGCGACTCTTTTGGCCGGCACAGCTGTTTTGCCGGCGCGCCAGCGCAGCGCAGGGCTTCTCAGTGCAGAGTATACGCAACTGGGCGCCCTTTGAGTCTGCTCGGCTGGTCCCACCCCCACGAGGAGAACAGTAATTGGAAGCGCTGAGGACTGAGAGTTTCACAGTAAGCACAGCTGAACCCGGGAAGACCAAGCTCTGTGGGGAAGGGGCGTCCGCCAAAGGAAAACTAAGAAACAGAAAAAATTTCATCACCAACAAGCCGGACGTCCACTCAGACCCAATCTGAAAGTCAGCAATTACAAAGACGACAGGTGTATAAATCCACAAAAATGGGAAGAAACCAGTGCAAAAAGGCTGAGAACACCCGAAATCAGAATGCCTCTCCTCC